>JAFCGX010000532.1:0-115152 GCA_019023105.1 Diglossa brunneiventris | reverse complement strand
TTCAGAATACTCTCTAAGACATAATTAGGAGGCCCAGTGAAAAAAAAACCCAAAGAATAAACCATAACATCCAAACTGGGGGAGAGGTAACCAGAAAAGCCCCCAAGATGTCCAAAAAGTAGACTCAAGCTTCCACCATCCAACTCAAAGACTTTTAAGTAACACTTTGGGCAGGGAATTTAAATAGTATTGATTATTGATGTAATTGTCCTATTTTAATTGATGGGGATTGCAAGTGTCTCTTGAGGGGGAGTACACGGGGAACAGAGAGAAGTGCTGGGGTGGTTCACTTGGGAATTGACAAGTGGAGTAAGACAGGAACTAGAGGGCAAGACCGAGTTGGCCCCTGTGCTTGCCACCCCAGAAGATTTTATAGCCCTGCTGCGGGCAGCAACCCCGTAGGCATGGTAAGGTGGGGACAAGGAAGCTATATCGGACTTCTATCATTCCTCAATTGTCTTTTTGCTCTAGAATCCAATATGGGTACAATTGACAAGTGGAGTACAACAGGGACTAGAGGGCCAGACTGAGTTGGCCTCGGTACTCATCACCAAGATACACCTGCTATGGGTAGCAACCATATGGGCATGGTAGATGGGGGTAAAAAGTAGTCAATATGGTAGTTAATAAGTAGTTAATATATATCTAGAACTACCTGTTTTCAAAGATGGGTTTTTTTAAATTTTTCATTAGAAGTTTCAAGTAAGAGACAAATATATATTGTAGGAAACCCAAATAAGTCCAATAGCTTAGTAGTGGGAGAAAAAAGATGGATTTTTTAAATGGAAGCTCTGAAGAAACAGTTATTTTACTGAAAGAACAAATATAGAAATCTGAAGATTTCGCACATAACTTTTCCTGTAAAAAAGTGAAACATCAATTATTTATAAAAATAATAAATGTTGTCCTTTGTATACTTTGCTTTAAAGAAATCTTTGCAATTGCAAATAGTGTCAGCAGTCCTGGTTGCTTTAGAATAAATTTAAAAATCTTTATGTATTTTGTGTTGACATAAAACAAGAAAAAATAAATGGTAGTTATAATCCAACATTTAAAATAGCATATTCACAAGTTTTCTGAAATATGACTATCACTATTACAAGTCTAATAAGAAATTGGATGCTGTTTCTTTCTTCAAGATTTTAAAATTATTCCTCTCTTACCTGTCAAAGTAGAAAAGAAGTTTATCGCATAGATGGTAAGTAAGCTTAGTAAATTCTGTAAGAAGTCAAGAGTTTTATTAAAATTGCCTGTAAATTCTTTGATGGAGCACTTGGTAGAGAAAAACAGGATTATGGCATATTGAGTTGGGATGTTCAATCATCAACTTGTGCAATTTGCCTCATGGAGTGCAATTCTCATTTACTTCATAACATGTCAGCAATTGTAAAGTGATTGTTCTTTTGTTAGCTTTTTTAAACTGAGTAGATCAAGGACTGGTCAGAATTGGGATCTAAAAAAACAATACTATGCCTTGACTGTATATGAAAATAAAGGTTTGTGGCAATTTAACCACAGCCAGCAGCTAAGTACCATGCAGCCACTCGCTCACTCCTCCCCGCCTCCTCAGTGGGGAGAAGAATTGGAAACAAAAAGTAAATTCAGTGGGTTAAAAACAATTTAAAAATTGAAACAAAATATATTAATGATAGTAATGGTAATAACATACTGTCTTGGTTTAAGACAATATAGAGAAGAACACTCTAAAATGAGTTGTCCCCCTTTGTTTTAACCAATCCCTTTCCACCAATAAGGAGAAATGAAATACGAGTAGATATAAGTGAAAAAATAACAGTTTACTAACAAGTGTAACTGCAACAGGCAAAAAATAATAGTAAATAATCGCTAGAGACAAAATTGCTAAATCTCACAAACCCCACAAGAACAAAGAGACACCCAAATGATGGAAATACTTTTTCCAAGATGGTGCCTGCCAGGAGTGACCACCTGTAGGGAGGCAAAGAGAAAGGATGGTGGTAAACCAAGCAGTGATAAGCATTTAGAGGTAACTCCCACAGTTTATATACTGATGTTGTGGTTTAACCCCAGCCAGCAACTGAGCCTCATGCAGCCACTTGTTTACTTCCCCACCAGTAAGATCAGGGAGAGAATTGGAAGGGTAAAAGCAAGAGAACTCATAGGTTGAGATAAAAACAGTTTAAAAGTGAAAACAAAAGCTGCACACACAAGCAAAGCAAAACAAGGAATTAATTCACTGCTTCCCATGGGCAGGCAGGTGTTCACACATCTCCAGGAGAGCATGCCCCCATCAAGCATAATGGTTACTTGGGAAGACAAACACCATCACTCCAAATGTTGCCCCTTCCTCCTTCTTCCCCCCAGTCTGTATACTGAGCATGATATCGTATGGTCTGAAAAATCTCTTTGGTCAGTTTGGGTCACCTGTCCCGGCTGTGTCCCCTCCCAACCTCCCATGCACCCCCAACTTCCTTGCTAGCATGGCAGTATGAAAAGCAAAAAAGGCCTTGGCTCTCTGTAAGCCCTGCTCAGGTATAACAGAAACATCTCTATATTATCAACCCTGTGTTTAGCACAAATCTAAAACACAGCCCCATACCAGCCCCTGGGAAGAAAATGAACTCTACCCCAGCTAAAACGAGCACAACTGAACATGCCATTCTGTGGTATGACCTTTGACATTTCAGGTCACCTTTTCTGGCTGTGCTCCCTCCCAGCTTCTCGTGCACCTGTCAGAGCATGAAACACTGCAAAGTCCTTGACTCAGGGTAAGCACTGCTAAGCAACAGCCAAAACATCTGTGTGTTATCAACACTATTCTTGTACTGAATACAAAACACAGCAGCTGTACCAGCTACTAAGAAGAAAATGAACCCTGTCCCAGTTGAAACCAGGACAAGCTTGAATAACAGATCTCAATAATCTTACTGATAGTATTTTTAACTTTTAACCTATTACTGGTGACTTGGGATGCTGTGCCCTGCCCCCCTTCCCCCCAAGTAAGCAAGGAAATAAACTCTTTTCAACTGTGATTTCAAGTGATTTCTTAAAAAGAAAAGTATGTATCACACAACTATTGTGTTTCTGTAGCAGCTGTGATGGGTACAAATTTTTGGACAAATTTTTCTGTGTCTACCTTGATTGCTTCATTAGAGTACAGAAGATGGAAAATCCTTTAAAGAAAGGTAATGGCAAATCTTGTTCTGAAGAATTGCTATGAAGAAATATTCAGAAAAAACCTGTGAGGTTTGATAGAAAGTATAACGGATAAGTGTGTTCTCAGTGGCAAATACTTAATTCTAGTGTTGTAGTGAATGAGGGCACAGACACTTGTTTCCAGTGAAGAGAATTGTTTATTACAATCATGCAAGGCCTTTTATACTGTACAGCTATGCAAGGCTTTTTTGTACTATGCTAAAAATACTCAGCCTATTCTTGTTAACTAAACAAATATACACTGGCCGCATGCCACATCCATTATCACCTCCTGTGTTGCTGTTCACATGCTCCCTTGGCCAATTAGCACTCTGATCAGGCATTGTCCTCTTGAAAGCTTACATAACTTGTTCTTGTCTACATGTTGGCTGTACATTTCCCAAAATGCTTTTTGTGAATCAGCAGTGAACAGAAGTTGTTATAAGTAAAAAATCTGCCAATTAAAAAAAAAAAAAAAGTTGCAGAGTGAACAAGTTAAACCAGTTGCTGCCAAGGTGGAGTTCTACCTGTTCGTTATTGTAATCACCGGTCGTTTTCGTTAATTACTCCTTTTGTATCAGGACTGTCCTGTCTAAAAGCCAGGTTGATAGCCCTTCTCACAGTGAAAGGAGGGGACATGAAGGGGGGACATCAGAGGGCATGCAAAATAGCTTCGGAACCAGCATGCCATGGGAAAGTCACCCCATCAAACTTACCAAAAGACCCCAAAAACAATGAGCCAACACAGAATTAAGAGATCAGAGTGATGTCTGGACGTGAGGAACAAAGTACCGAGCCTGCAGAGATGCTGAGAACCTTTGTTGCCCCTCGCCCTGAGCAAAGACATCAGCTGGAGCCAAGACCCCGAGACTGCATGACCCGAAAGTTGTAACACGGGGTATATCCCCACTACTCTGGTGAAGACGGGACCCCCAGCTCTGCCCCCTAGGGGACAAAGCTGCATGTTCCTCCTCCTCCGAGTCACCCTGGGAGCGATGATGGAGAAGCCGCGGACCCATCGAGCCTCCCAACCTTGAGCTGATCACTTTTAATAAAGGCATTAAAAGGAGAAAAAGTCTCCTGCCCTGTTTATTTCAGAAGTGAACAAAGGCCCTTGTCTCCCACACAGTGTGGTTTTTAACATTTTTGAGTGCACGAAGGCAGATGTGCGAGTCAACATAGACAGGCAGCCAGAACAACCACAAAACCACAGCTGAAATGCAAAGAGTAAACTTATTACCTCATTAATCAGATGTCCTGGGTACAGAGACAACGGGGTGGAGTTTTTAGCACTGTCTATTCAATACCACTCGTGTCACCACTGGGGGGTGGGGTTTTGGCAGGGAAAAAGCCACAGTCAGAAATGGGAAGTTCACCATTTTTATGCCAGGCTTGCTTCGGAGAGGGTCTGGGACCTAGATCACCATCATTTCTGTCATGTTGCTGCCACCCCAGAGAGAGCGCCCCTGCAGCAGGCCCTGAGCCCTGTCAGGTGGCACAACTTGGCATTTCGGCAGCACAAGTCCTCATTCAGATGAACTAGTTTTCCAGGTTTTGTTTTGTCCCTGCTTTCCATTGTTTTCAGGCTGCGGGGCGGGGGGGGATGAGGAATAGTTAAGCTGTGAGAGCTTCCTTGATAGTTTGTTTTTTTTTTTTTCCAAATACCATGTGTACCATGTGGTCCCAGATTGGGGCCAAGTCGCCATTTTGCCTTTGTCTGGGAAACCGCACTGGGCATTGTCTTCAGGACGCATTTTTGTTTGTTCAGTGGTGAATACACTTTTTGTGGGTAAAACTCTCTCTTCCGTACACCCTTTTATTAATATTGTTGTGGTTGTTGTGATTTTTCAGTAAATTGTGATTCCAGTTTATGTCTTCTAGTATTTTCATCTGTTATCAGGAGGGGCAGGGGGAAAAGAGAGCAGCTTGAGTGGGTTTAATTTTCCTGCTGGGTTTTAAACCAGCACACCAGAGGATCCTGAAGCAACACCCTAAGCGAAGATACGCAAGTGGGAATGCAGGTTTCATCAGGCTCAGTCCATGGTAGTGGGTGGCTGGGCTGCTGTTGGTACCCATTGGTCAGGGGCCTGTGCACATGTAGTTTACCATGATGCTGTGATTTCTGTGCTTTTTATGATCTCTGAGCTTTGATCTTCTCTCTCCCAAAACAAGGAGCTCAAGCATGTCTGGGAGAGTGCCTCCAATTCTCTCCAAACACCTAAGTTATCTCTACACAGAGATTCTACTTCTCAAAACAGAGGATAAACAGCAGTAGGCATAATATAGTGGATTTGCCACACTTATTCTCCAGGACTTGGCATTCCCACCTGCAAGGTCATTTGAGTAAATCTACCACCCTCCTTTTAACCCTTTCCTTCCAACAGCAGACTATTTTGTTTGCTCTCAAGCTTTCTTGTTTGAGTGTTGCAGCCAGCATCTAGTAATGGTAATCCTTAATGTGTGGAAAACCTCCCTTAATTTTATACATCTTTTTAAGTGTTGCAAACATAGTAGTTGCCCCTGAGAGTTTAAGCCCCAGCATTAGCTGATAATCTGTAGCATTAAGAAAGGAACGCTTCCAACTTGGACACATGGAAGAAATTTGCAAGATGCTTTCCAAGTGTTGCAGTTTTCTCAAATTATTACCCATAGCATGCAAATAAAGGCAGGATAAGAGTAGGGTGTAAATAGTCAGATAAATTAATAATAGTATAATTCTGAACTTTTGTATACTGACCATATCTATATAGGTAGACACATCTGTGTAAAATAGATGTCGAGTCACTAAAATATCAGTACTTGAAATTTGTGTTCTTAACAAATATTCTAAGTTTTTATGTATTTACAGAGTTACAACTTTGAGGAAAACTGGTTAAACCGAATCAAAACAGAAGTAGGAGATAATTGGAGACTAAAGGTATTTGGTATGTTTTGCTTGCCTGCAAATCTGTTTAGCAGTTCTTGGTACAATATTGTTTGTGCTTAAATAGTAATATATTTTTAAATTGCCACTTTGCTTTATAATAGACTACATTGAATATAAGATTAATTTAGTTGTTACATTGTTATTATCCAGTACTTTAATGAAGAAAAACAAACAAATTTTAAGTTTGTGAATGTTCCAGTAACTTTAGATGAAAAATCTTTAAATAAATTGTATGTTTAAAAAAACAATAGAGTATCTGAGAAGTGTGAATAATTATGTACTTGTTATTGCAGAGTGAAAATAATTGCTGTTTCAAAAAAAAGTTTGAAATGACAACAAAAAATATTGTAGTAAGTAATTTCTTAACATAAAAGAGCAAAAATATATTTCTTTATTCTTTGACAGCTCTGCAGAGTTATTGAGTTATAGAGGAGAAAGTGGTGCTCTTCTGCTTTGTATGCAATCAGCATGTATGTTACCACTGTATTTGTGTCTTGGTTTGAAAAGACAGGTGTCTGTTAAGGAAGGCAGAAGCCTCCCCTGAAATGGAAAATGTAAACCCCCTGCCTCCAAATTTTTATAATTTTGAAATTAAGGCACTCTCAGGCAAAGATATGCGAATAGGAATAAAAGTTCCTTACTAAGAAAGCTAAAAATGCAAATGCAATAGTACAAACAACAAAAAAAAATACTGACAGAGTCAGAATACAACCTGACACCCTGTGGGTCAGAGTGTTGGTAGCAGTCCAATTGAAATGGTGGCTGCAGTCCTCCTGGAGTGACAGATGTGGTTCTGTTGAAGCAGGGATCCTGTAGAAGGGTATAGTTTTCCTCTGAAGGTCTGGTAGTGGTGTAGATGGGCCTGGTCTTCCTCTGGGAATTCAGTGAAGACAGCTGCTCCTCTGGGAAATCCAGTGGGAAAAGGCTGCTCTGGTATCCCAAAATCTCTGATTATATCCAGGAAGGAATGCTTGGCTCCTCCCCCTGGGCAAAGCATCTCACAATGGGATTATGTAATTTTATCAGTCATGCAGTGGCACTCAATGGCCCATTAACAGAAGATATTTCCTAGAGGGAGGATTGGTTTGTGGAAGAGATAAAGAAAACTGCCCAATTAACAGAAGATAACTGTCCTACCTCTGACAGATGGCAAATAGAATAGATGCATTATCTTTCAATCCAGGTCAATTTGCTAGATCATTTCTGCCACATGGTATGCTAACACTTTTTCTTATGCAAATCTTCAAGGCAATAGAAGTTTGCCTGGTAAAATTCAGGAGCATTTGGGCTTAAAATCGGAAAGAACGCAGCCATTTATGTCAGTACAGCTTTAGGTAAAAGGTAAATTCAAATATTCACTGATCAGATTTAATGGGAAAATCAGGATATATGTGACTTCCTAAAATGCCATTTCCAACCTAGTTTCCTGGGGAAACAATATAGTCACGGTTTGTCTGTCAGTTCACGTGTCCCATTAATTCACCTTGTTCTGGCATGCAAAAGCCTTTCTGAACCTGTTACAGCCATGTTTGGCAAAGGGCTTTTAGTGGGTTGACCCTGGCTGGGTGCCAGGTGTCCACTCAGACACTCTATCACTCCCTTTCCTACTGGGACAGGGGAGTGAATAAGATGGAGAATGACCAGCAGGGTGAGATAAGGCAGTTTTATTACAGCAAAAAGAAAGAAACAAGTGGAGATCTGCGCCCGCAAGAGCTAAAGAGGAAAAAAAGATCAGTCTTTACTTCCCATAAGCAGCGATGGTCGGACACTTCCTGGGAAGTGGGCTTCAGCACGTGTCAAGATTCCTCCAGAAGGCAAACATTGAAAACTCACTAATGCGCCCCCTTCCTCCTCTCTCCCTTAGCTTATATATGTTTTAGTTCATACAAACTTATGAACATCAGTGGCTTAATATAGAAGATGCAAAAATAAAAGCATTATGATGAAAAGGTAGGGAGGACTGCTGTTGTATATGGTTTGGCCAACAGACTTGCCAGTATTGTACGCTGAGGAATACATTTAATGCAAGTAGCTCAGTCTGCAGCTGCAGTGTGAGCTGCAGATTGACCTCTGAATGGTGGGAAATGGTGGAAGCTGGAGGCAAGAGGCTGTGAACTCGCACTGTCCCTTTGCTCAGCAAAGAGACCTGTGGTGCTAGCCAGGTGACTGGATGCTGAGAGACACAACAGGAGCCGAGGACTCAAGAAGAAGAGCCAAGACTTGCACACTCTTAGACTGTGAGGGTATAAAAACTCAAGAGTTCCTTTGTTCAGGGTCCCTCCCCGGAGTCACCAGCTTGAGCTGTTATTCTGTTGCTGTACCATGATTAAATAATTAAAAGAACCAGATGTCTGAGACTCTGCTATGGGGAACTGAGGGTCAAGCCAGTAAGGAAACCTGGTTTGACTGTGAGTGAGGTGTGCAGGGAGTCAAGCAGGGCACCCATCAGCTCACTGGAGCTGCCCCTTGTAATGGGGCTTTAGTCCCAGCAGTGAAAGTCTCTGGTGGTTGGGAGTGTGATGGCCAGAGTGTCTCCTGAATGGTCTGACAAAAAAGTTTCCTGAACATGTACACTGCCTGGCAAGTCACGTGTAACTCTGGACTTATGTATACTGTCTCTTGTGTGAAAAATGTGTATTTTATGATTAGCTTTTCGCAAATCTTAAAATGAATATTATATGTGTTATGTTAAAAAGTTGTATTAATCCTTTTCAGTAGTGTGTTAAATATAGTTTTAGACTATAACATATTAAAATAAAAACTATACAATGTAAGATACTTTTTCTAACTAGCTCAAGAAATTCGTCGCACGGAGATAACAGCAACAAGACACCAAAATCCCCAAGAGGCCTCCTTATCAGAAAAGACAAACTTTATTCCACCTCCTTCTCGTCTTTGAGGGCCAACAGGATTAAGAAGGAAAGTTGACAATAACCAGAGAAATCCCTAGTTTGAAAGGAATGTATGCATCATGTATGAGATATATGAATATGCAACAGGCTATTGCTTTTAAGGGTTAATCCTTTGTTAGCGAGCCATGCTTTTCAAGAGGAAAGCATCCGAACCTTCGTCATTCTTTGCTTTTATTGTCCTTTGTTGGCCTAACTCTGATTGTCCAAATTCTTATTAGTCTCATTTGTATTACTATTTTTATAACCATTTTATTGCTATTAAACTTTTAAAATTTTAAAACAAGTGATTGGCGTATTTCACACTTGACTAATGGAGTTGCCAGCAGAAGTGAGGAAAACTGATGAAGCAGCATGGGTGGGCCCCACAGGGGACCCACACTAAAGCAGTCCATATCTGAAGGACTGCAACCTGTGGAATGTGCCTATGCTGGAGCAGTTGTTGAAGAACTACATCCTGCAGGAAGGACCCACGTTGGAGAAGTTAATGAAGGACTGTATCCCATGGATGGGACCCCATGCTGGGGCAGAAGAGTGTGAGGAGGAAGTAGCGGCAGAGATGAAGCATTATGATCTCACTGCAACCCCCTATTTCCCATCCCCCTGGGCTGCTTGGGCAGAGCAGTTAGAGAAGTTGGGAGTCAAGTTGAGCTTGGGAAAATAGGAGGAATAGGGGAAAGATATGTATAGTCTGCTGATTTATTAAGTCTGGACCTTTTCAGTGTGTTGGGAGTTAGGTTTCTTCAGGGAATTTTCTTCCCATTTGTTGTCATGGAAATGGCAAATGGGCCTCAATGAGACAAAAGATGTAGGCAATGCCTTGGCATACCTTTGGAATGGTTCTGGTGAAGGAGAGGGGGGAAGAGGACTGGTTTTGGCAGTTTCTTAGCTGGATGTGGGAGATGCTTGTGGTGCTTCGTGCTGGACTTCTCCTGCCCAGAGGACTCGCTGCTGCAGAAATTTCCTTGATGTTTCTCCTTGCTGTTGGCAAGCCACTGCTTGCAAAAGTGGCAGGTAGAATGAGACTTTTCAGCACCTGGGAGAGACCCTCACCATCTACATGGATGTTTCAAGGTAAAACCGGGCCCCCACTTCTGCCCTCTCTCTGGAGAGAGCGCCTCCCAGCGGCAGATTGGAACCTTGGCTGCTGCCATTGCTAGGACACTGCACTGGACACATGAGAGCCAGGGGAAAACCTCAAAGCCCCCCTCCACTATCTATCTCTCTCCCCGAGGCTGCCATTACCCCCTGGGGAAGCTCAGGGCTTGCATTGGCCACCTTCTGAAGCCACCTAATCAACAGCCATTGGGGAGTCACTGCAGCCTCTCTGCCTTGACATGAGCCAACAGTGCCCCCCTGCCAGTTGTGATTGCAACTACACCAGAGGAAATTGCTTGATGGGCAGGCTGTTATTCGGTTTTCTGGGAGTTGTTGTTGGTTTTTCTTGTTTAATCTATATATATATATATTCTAGTAAAGAACTGCTGTTCCTTTTCCCATACCTTTGCCTGAAAACCCCATAATTTCAAAGTTATAATAATTTTGAGGGAAGGGGTCATCTTTTCCATTCCAGGAAGGTTCCTCCCTTGCCTTAGCAGACACCTGTCTTTTAAACTAGGACAGCCCCACTTTGTCAGATGGATCCTTTACCTGCTCAGCAGTTTGTTGTTCCTTAAAGTGAGTCTCATGGTCCTAAAAATGAAAGCCCTACAACAGCATCCATTTATACTGGAGTCGTCTTCCTTCACTGGAGGAATTGAGGAGAATACCTCTGTTCCTCACAGAGACCTAAGTCTCTGGCAAGTGTCGAAACCTCCCTCGTGGGTCCCCCTGATGGGGAGACCCCTAAAAAGTTCTGTGCCAGGAATGAGAGACGGACGGGACTCTTGGTTTTTGGGTCTTCAGGTTGTTGTTTATTTTTTCTCTTATCAGAAGTTCAGCATGCCATCTACATGCTAGACTTAGTGTACAAAGAGAAGGCACCAAACATCACAAGACACACAGATTCAAGGTCATTAAAGCTATTTTGTCCAATTAACTCTTAGAACGTACTTTATTTCTACCTTTCTACCAATAGCTAATCATTTTTTTGTCCACGTGACATCTGCATTGCAGTTCTTTCTAACCAATCACCCTGTGCTCCCAACACTGCAGAAAATGGAGTAGATGATGAACAAGAAGGAGATCAGACAACGCTCAAAATCCTCCATCTTTTCTCCTATCCACCTCCATACTAAAACCCCAAAATTCTACATTTTTCACCCTGTGATAAACTATACTACTATCTATTTCACACGCTCGTAGATTTTAATTCATCCCAAAGTCTTGGAAGCTTTCTCCATGGACGAAGGTTAAAAGCAGTGTTCTCCTGGGGATCAGGACATCTCAGGACAGGCAGAGAAATCTTCTCTGTGCCCTGGGTTTCAACAGGCAAGCAACAAAACTGCCAAGACATCAAGTCAGATCTACAGATAGTCACCTTCATCCCCTGCAGAAAGACAGCCTCCAGCAATTACCACCCTTCTGATCTATGTGTGGACAGTTGATTGAAGCTCAGCTGCCTTCCCTGAAGGTGTTGCCATTTTCCCAACCTGGAAATGAAACTCGAGATAATTTTAGTAAGGAGGTAGTATAAAAGGGGATCTTTAGTTGAAGGCCTCCAGAGGCAGTTATGTAAAGATGTCCACAAAGCCCCTCCCCCCCCCCCCCCCCCCCCCCAGGGGTGACTACATTTTATAGGTTTTATAATTGGTAAAAAGCACCCGTTAGGAGGACAAGTGGTGATGCAATTCCCCCCAGGTAAAAACCCTTCTCTGCTCCCCCCTTCAGCACTAGTTGTACTTTGTCCATGAAAATGTATCTCAAATAGTTGCTCTTGGCCTTGGTTCCCAGGAAGAACCAAGGTAGTATGGAGCCTGGTACCTCCCAGGGCTTGGAGCTCTGGAATTTGTTTTGTCTTTCTGCTTAAGGAAAGGCCATGGAAATAAACTGGGAAAACTAGCTACTAATACAATAGACTACAGAGATACAAATATATATGTGCGAAGAATACAGAGAACATATTAAAGAAAAAAAGGCAAAACCTTAATGGCATCAAAGGGAGGTAGTCTTCCTCACTTGTTTCTTATGCAAATATTCTGTCAGAGCTTCCACAGTAGTCTGATATTTAAATGTTGTTTAGTTTTTCAGTATGTGTCCTTATACTTGCATGAGTGCTACAAGTCTGTAACTACTTTGACTATTAATTTAAAGTTTAAAAGGATTTTTCATTATAATCTTTTGGAATATATTTTTTCTTTGAAGAATGCTAAAGAACAGTTAATAGCTTCTGAATTAATCAATACTGATACATTACAATAAAATAATTCTGTCATAGAATGTCAATATGCCTATGACAATATGATAGCAGCTCCTTTTTAGCTAGTTGGTATATATGACTGTTAGGTGTCTGATATGACAACTTTATTACTGTACTAAGTCAACAAGCAACAGGTGATAATGTTTCATTTACTAAATTATACAAATATAAATTACATCTATAACATGCTATGTATGACATAGACACATATGTGCACTTCCTGCTTGAAGTGATGATTTTAGCAACAGCAGAGATTTTGCTACTAGCCCCATCTATACTTTCGTTACCAGGATCTTCCCTCTGCCTCTGGCAAAGCCCTTTTACACACTATAGGTGAGAAAAATACTTGGATTTTACTTGGTGCAGCTAAAAACTTTGAAAAGTTTTTAATGACAATTCATTTCATTTTAAAGAAACATCATTTGTTGCTTTCAAGAGAACAGTCTCCCAGTAGCTGTATTAGACTGGTTGTCTTGTCTATTATAATATGGAAGAACAAAAGCTAAGGGACCCTGTAATCTTGCTACTTTGGAATCCAAACTTTCATTCTTTCTCTAAAATGTCATTCTATTTTTTTCCTCAAATAAATGAAACGGGTCTGTTTTTGTCACATTGCCTACTTTCTCTTCCTAGGTCTCCCTCCCCTTTGTCTCTTCCTCACTTTTGTCTCCCCTCTTTCTTGCCTTCCCTCTCTCACTTCTTGCTTTGCCTTAGTCTACTTCTCACTCCTTCTCTCACCTTTTTTTGCCCTCTCTCCTCCCTGCCTTCTCTCCCTTACCATGTCTCTCAGTTTGGCTGTCTTGCCATCACCACCTCTCTCACTCTCACGGTTCCCCCCAAACGCCTGCATGAGTACCTTTTTTTTCCCCTTACGCTCTCATGCTTTCTTTCCCTTAATTCTGTTTATATTTACATTTTCTCTCTTTAATTGGATGTTGTATCACTACATCAGGTCCTTTTCTCATGAATGAAAAATTAGTTGTTTTGGTTCTGGACACAGTAAGGATCCTTAGATAAGACCTACAAATCTGTTAGACCAAATGTTTTAGAAACTGAGATTTGTTATCCATTCAGGCCAGATGATTTTTATTGAAGTAAATAATTTAAATTTTGACTTTGCAATGCTGTGATTTGGAAACTCAAATTTATTCCAGATTAAAAGCTTTTAGACATTAGATTTTTTTTAATGAACAAATAAATAAAAATAATTAATTTATCAAGTGCTGTTGCTCAGCTTTTTGAGGCCTACCTACATTACTTTTCCTTACCTGGAAGAACTAATCTTGGTTTTGATAAGTTTTAAATTAATACTTTGTTAGTACTTGAGACAGATTTTCAAAGTGTAATTTCTGTCAAGTGATAAAGGATGGTTTTATATTTTGAAACATGTATATGAGCTAGTGCAGGTTTTTATAGCTTGTTTTAAAGAAGGATTTGAAAACTATGCCAAATTAGAGTGCTTCCTATTGCCTCTGAATTATCTTTGTATTTCATAATGAATGTATATGTAAATATAGTGATATACATATAAATGTGGATTCTAGGGCAACAGATTAAAGACTTGACTCTTCCTGATGTTAACCTGATTGGAGAGCATTCTGATGCTGCAGAGCTTGGGAGAATGCTTCAGCTTATTTTGGAATGTACTATGAATTGTGAACAGAAACAAGGTATTAAATTTTGAAAGTATGTTTTGCTTACAGGGCAGTTAATGAAAATCCAAATTGGTTTTTAAATCATTGAGGGAGATATGAAAGGCAGCTATGAGAGACAAATTTACTTTTTCTAAATCATAACACTATTTCATAGACAGTAAGTTCTATAATAGGCTTTAATAAGTTTGCAGGCTGAAAATGTAGAATGGTTTTTTGCTATCAACATGCATATTTTTAGTTTGGGTTCCCTGATCTGAAAAGGGGTTTCACAAATAAAAATTCTTGTCCACAAAATTTAACTATTCATGTGTGGATATGTCTGTGGGGAAAGTGAACTCCATCCCAGCCATACCCAATACAGGTATGTTGCTGGCTCATGTTCAATTCGGTGTCCACCAGGACCCCCAGGCCCTTTCTGCCATGCTGCTTTCCAGCATGTTGGCCCCCAGCATGTACTGGTGCATGGGGTTGTTTCTTCCCAGGTGCAGGACTTTGCTCTTCCCTTGTTGAATTGCACGAGGTTCCTGTCAGCCCATTCCTCCACCTTGTTGAAGTCCCTCTGGATGACAGCATGACCTCTGGCGTATTGGCCACTTCTGTGCCAGCAGAACTTGCTGAGGTACACTCTGCCCCATCATCCAGATCATTAATGAAGATGTTGAACACGACTGGATCCAGTATTAACCCCTGGGATACACAGCTAATCATTGGTGTCCAACTGTCGCTATAGAGCACGACACAGTACAATAATACACTACTCCATCAGAAGGGTGAAAGAGAGATTTTATTAAACCAGCGTAGCTTTTATAGTTCCCTCCAAATATTGACACCCATCTAACACATATACAGTGCCCATTGGCCATAAAAGAGAAACAAAGTTCTCAGTAGACACCCAGAGAGCTACGTCACTCTTGAGCCAGCGAGAGTTCATATCTCCCAACTTTCTCTCCTTTCTCTGGTCTCCATGGTAATGACCTTGGCGTTCCTTCGGGAGAGATATAGGGCTTCTCCTTATCTTCAGGAGGCCCTGCTGGCTAACAGGGACAGCACAGAATGTCTTTCCCACATCCAACTGCACTTTGTGCCACTGATCACCACCCTCTGGGCCCAGCCATTCAGACAGTTTTCAATCTACTTCACTGTCTGCTCATCCAGCCCATACAGTTTCTTTACAATATCCATACAGGATCTTGTGGGAGACAGTGTCAAAGGCATTACTCAAGTCAAGGTAGTCAATATCCACTGTTCACCCTTCATCTACCAGGCCAGTCATTTCATCGCAGATATTGATGAAGTTGGTGAAGCCATGCTGACAAATCCTGATGATCTTCTTGTCCTTCACATGCCTGGAACTGGTTTCCGGGATTAGCTGCTCCATCACCTTCACAGGGATCAAGGTGAGGCTGACCAAACCAAAGTTCCCTGGGTCCTCCTTCCTGCCTTTCTTGAAGATAAGAGGGACATTTGCTTTCCTCCAGTTCTCAGGTGCTTCTCCCAGTCACCATGATTGGTCAAGGATTATCAAGAGTGGTCTTGTAATGATATCATCTGAGTCTCTCAACCCTTGTGTGTGCATGCCATTGATGCCCATGGACTTATTTATGCTCTGTATGCTTAAGTAGTCCCTGATCTGCTCCTCTTCCTCCCAGGGTACATCTTCCTTGCTCCAGATTTCCCCTCTGGTCTCTGGGAAATGGGATTCCTGAAGTCTGATCTTGCTGTAAAAGACTAAGGGAAAGAAGGCATTCAGTATCTCCACCTTTCTCATGTCCTCTGTCACTTGGTCTCCTGCCCCATTAAGCAGTGGTTCCATAATTTCTGTAGTCTTCCTTTTGCCACTAGGTTCTTTGAGAACCCCTTCTTTTTGCCTTTGCCATCCATTGCCAGGTTCAATTCCATTTGGACTTCAGCTTTTCTGCCCTCATTCCTGGACGTTCAGACAATCTCTCTGTATTCCTCCCAACATACCTGTCTCTTCTTTTACCTTCTGTATATTTTGGTTTTGTGTTTGTTTTCTCAGGAGCTCCTCATTCATCCATACAGTCCTCCTGGAATTTTTGCCTGACTTCATATTCATTGGGATGAAGCTCTTTTGACCTTGTAGGAAACAATCAGTATCAACCAACTTTCTTGGCCCGTTTCCTTCCATATTACATGGGACTCAACCAAGCAGATCCCTGAAGAGGCCATAGTCTGCTCTCATGAAGTCCAGTATTGTAATCTTGTTTTTTACCCTTCTCTGTCCTGAATTCCACCATCTCATGATCACTTCAGCTATGGCTGTCTTTAACCTACATCCTCCACAAGCCCCTCCTTGTTTTTGAGTATGAGATATAGCAGAGCATCTCTCATTATTTCTTCTATCATTGGAGTCAGGAAGTTGTCATCAATGCACTCCAGGAACCTCCTGGATTGCTTATGTCCTGTTGTGTTGTCCCTCCAGCAGATATTGGGGTAAGGTGCAAGAATCTTCATAAAAGATGTAGGTGGAAAGAAAAAGTCAAAGAAAAAGCTGTGCTTACTGTATTTACACTAAGGTTCTATCAAAGGCTGTCTCTCTCTAATACATCTTACTATTGTAAATCAAAGGCGACTCCGATGAAGGGGAGAGAGAATGATGCATCTGACTCCATCATCAGAAGGCTAATGAATTACTTTATTATACTATTCTATATACATTTCATCTAAACTGAATCTGCCATGCACTCACTCTTGCTCACAACTGCTCACACTGCACTCATCTCTGATTCTCTTGTGACTGTCCCATGACAGTCCAACACACACACACTTCTTGGCCCTGATAGGCCAAGGGAACAAAACATCCTCACTTTGGGTAAACAATCTCCATATTGCATTCTACTTTAGCACAACACAGGCAAAGCAAGCGAGATAAGAATTGTGTTTTCCTTCTTCTCTGCTTGTCTCACAGCTTCTTTCTGTTCAGAAGGCATGTGAATACCACATCTTACTGCTCTTTCTGGCAAAATGGCAGCTCGGTTTTCAAACCTTTGTCTTCCTCAGGTGTTGTGTATCTTAGATTCTAAGTTAGTTTCCCCTTTACAGTTTTCTTAGGGTTCTAAATTGCTTTAATTCCTCATCTTGAAACTACTTTTATTCTTCCCTTAAGCAGGAGAGAGTCTGGCCACCTTCTTATTTAGAATACAAGTGTTTTCACTTCCATAAGTACATAAATACCTATTAATTTAAGCCACCTCTCTTCAACTTGACTGTTTAGTTAACATCTCTGAAGTTGTCAGAACCAAATGCTCTTTGATCAAGTTCTTTTAGATATTGCACATGAGGAGGATTTAATATTTAATATAAAATTTAATTTTTTTGAAGCTATTTGAAGTTACATGGGATTTTGATTTAGCAGTGATACAGCAATATACTGAAACCACAATGCAAGGATAATATAGCAATTGCTCTCTTCAAGTTCATTTTATTAGTTGTTCAGTTTTTCTACTTTATGTTGGGCTGAAGCACATATACATTTTCCCCCATGCTAGTCTGGTTAGCTCAGGAAGCCAATACTCTATTAATTATCTCAGTGAAGGCTGTTTATACAACCTGATGACCCATTGGTACAGCCCTATAGCTAAAATAAAGGCTACCCTTCAGTTCTCCTTGTGTTGAGATAATTTCAGCTTTCCTTACAATAATTTGCAATCATTCCTTATATTCTTCCCTGAGCTCAGCATTCTTGCAGTGTTAGGTTTATACTTGGACTCTGATCTTAAAGATCTTTTCCAGCCTAAATGATTATATGATTCCGCTGATCCTTCTTCCACTGTGTGGGCATGCCATTCTGTCACAGAAGTGTAAATTTCTCATTCTTTATTTTGGTAATTTCTTGGCATTGATTAGTGAAGAACATATCTTTCTCTGAACTTCACATGTTCTGTCAGTCTAAACATTAAAAACACTTGGGATACAGACATCTAAACAGTCTAGTTATATGTAGTTTGATTATTTACTGTTGTATCACTCCCAAATTACTTGGAGGCGACTGATTCACATCTTCCTCTTAGACAAATCATAACAATCATAAGAATCGCATTTGGGGGAAAAAAAAAAGAAAAAGGTCATGAAACCATACCTGGCTGGGATGCATATGATATTGGACAATTCACAAACTTTGGATCAGTCTAAACATCAGAATCTGACATTCTAACCGCTCAGTCTTCTTACAGCATGCTTCCAATAGAGGTCACACCTATATATAGAAAAGGAATACAAAATGTGGAGAGGATTTATATTATTCTTAGTACTGTGCTTTCTCAAGACCTCATATGGAAATTCTGTAGAAAGGCAGGACATGGATTTTATTGATGACATGCAAAAGGGTATTGAATCTATCACTAGTAAATTTACAGACAACACTAAGCTGGGAGCATGTGTCAATCTGTTGGAAGGTAGGAGGGCTCTGCAGAGACCTGGAATGGTTGGAGAGATGGGCAGAGTCCAATAAGATGAAGTTTAACAAGTCCAAGTGCCGAGTCCTGCATTTTGGCCATAATAACCCCCTGCAACGCTATAGGCTGGGGATGGTGTGGCTGGACAGTGATCAGGTGGAAAGGGACCTGGGAGTACTGGTCAAAAGCTGAGTGAACATGAGTCAGCAGTGTGCCCTGGTGGCCAAGAAGGCCAACGGTATCCTGGCCTATATCAGGAATAGTGTGGCCAGCAGGACCAGGGAGGTCATTCTTCCCCTGTACTTGGCACTAATGAGGCCACACCTTGAGTACTGTGTCCAGTTCTGGGCCCCTCAGTTTAGGAAGGATGTTGAGATGCTTGAACGTGTCCAGAAGAGGGCAACAAGGCTGGCGTGGGGTTTGGAACACAATGATGCCTTGAGAGGCTATCTAGAACAGAGGCTAGACCGTGTTAAAGGAACAAAGTAGGTATTTATTAAAAAGGCCTTCAAAGAATACATCTTGGGCAGTACAAGAGCCTGGCCGAGGCTACACCCAAGATAGATGACAGATCACACATTTTCACACTTTTACAAGTTTTGGTCCATTTACACATTGGGCCAAATTGTCCAACCACAGCCTCAGGCCATGAAGTCCCATGCCCCCAGCTCGCTCCCCCCAACCCACCATCATCTACACTTTTTGGGCCTTAAGCTGCAACAGTGTCCCTGGTTCTTGGTCCAGAAAAAGACTGCCTTGTCTAACCAAACTGCAAGGAGAACTTGCCAACACTTTATATGAAGTTCAGAGCCACACACCAATGCAGTACAGAATCTGGACAACACAAAAACCAAAACTCAAGCCATCAACAAGCCCTATGAAGAACCACTGAGGGAGCTGAGGTTGTTTAGCCTGGAGAAAAGGAGACTCAGAAGTGACTGTATCACTCCCTACAACTACCTGAAAGATGGTTGTTGTCAGGTGGGGGTTGGTCTCTTTTGCCAGGCAGCAACTGACAGAACAAGAGGACACAGTCTTCAGCTGCACCAAGGGAAATTTAGGTTGGATGTTAGGAAAAAGTTTTTTACTGTAAGAGTGATAAAGTACTGGAATGGTCTGCCTGGGGAGGTGGTGGAGTCACCATCCCTGGATGTGTTTAGAAAAAGATTGGATCTGGCACTCAGTGCCATGATTTAGTTGAGGTGTTAGGGCATGGGCTAGACTTGATGATCTTAAAGGTCTTTTCCAACCTTGTGATTCTATGAAGGAGTCAAAGTTGTGGAAAAAGACAACCCATCCTTGGATTCTTTTCTTCTATTGCCTGGATAATTCAGGAACAAAGGGGGAAAAGCACTTGGAGAGTAGACAGTTCTTTTGGGAGGTAATGAGGAAGAAAAAATGGCCATCATAGGCAGAACCCCTCCACCCTAATGTGTTGCAGTGTTCCAGTGAGACTTATGTTTGAATAGACTTTTTTCTTATAATGCGTTCATGAGTTTGCTGTTCAGAAACTTGAAAGGTAATTACAAATTTCAGTTTTATCTACATCACTTGCTCAGCTTGTTGAAGTAAGACTAATGATCTCATATTCTGTGTGACTTTTTCAAGCTTAAATAGTAACATACCTGAATGCTCTTATTTTCAGAGTACATACAGACCATAATGATGATGGAAGAATCAGTTCAACATGTTGTCATGTCAGCCATTCAGGAGGTATGTTAGAGTTTTTGGTGTGAAGAAATTAAGTCTTTCAGTGTTGCAAAACCCCATACTTTTTACCACTGTGATAAAAAAGGGGCACAGAGTTTGCAATTTTAGTAGAAACATTTTCCTCTTTTGAGTTAGAAAAACAAATCAAGCCAGTCTTTTTCATGTCAAAGAACTTTGGTTGCATGCTGTTATGAATGGAAAGGGGAGAGTTTAGACAAGTCCCCGCCTTGCCCAGGTTTCTGGCAGTAGGCAGCAGCTTTATTGAGGCGGCCAGCACCCCAAAAACCCACTCTCGCACACAAGTTCTTAATAATGACCAATCGAGTCTATTACAACATGAATTATTTATTGAATAGACACTTTAACAGTCTTCTCACTACACAGGAGAAACAGAAGAAACATTACTAATAGATTCATAAGACAGTGCACAATACCAAAGGCACCTATATTACAGCTAATGAAGAAATAGTATAGATTAGGAGCCAATATCACTTACCAACAAATTATGGTGGTGTACAAAGACCATCCATTTTCTTAATTCCCAGGAAAGTAACTTGAGGTTGATGTCTCGGCCTTTGAGGAGAACTCCTCACACACTCAGAGAGTGTGTAAGAGATTTCTGATTTGATGAAAATTATGGGGGTCTTTTTACAGGTTGTAAAAGTGCTCTGTCTGTCAGTCATGAATTTTTGTTTATCCTTTTCCATGCATTCAAGGCAGAATGTTTATTGCTGGCTAAGGATCATTTCAGACAAGATAATTCACCACATGACAAACCATTCTGGCCTGGCTTAGCCATATGGGAGGATGCAGATAAGCTTCTGGCTGTGACAGGGGTGAGAGGTCCTATCACACATGCTCCACTTCTCTAGAATTTTTAAATCTTATCAACTGTGGTGGGTTGATGTTGGCTAGCCTCCTGATACCCACCGAGCCACTCTGTTACTCCCTATCCTTAATATGACAGGGAGAACATACAATGGAAAAGCTCATGGGTCAGGAAAAGGACAGAGAAAACACTCACCAAATACCATCATGAGCAAAACAGACTCAACTTGGGGAAATGAGAAACAAGAACAAATCTAAAAACACCTTTATCGTAGCATGGCATCCCTGGCCGGGTAATAATTAGCATTGACTCCATGATTCCAGAAGGCTGATCAATTGCTTTATTGTACTGTACTGTACTATACTATTAAGAAAAACCCATCGCCCTTGCAGACAGTCTGATACAGCTCTGACCTAATTGGTCAATTGAAATCCAAACACCATCACCAGTGACCAATTAAGAAATCACCCCTTGGTAAACAAATCTCCATAACACATTCCACATGTTCACAATATCAGGTGCAGCAAGTGAAGATAAGAATTGTTTCTCATTCTTCTCTCTGATCTTCTCACAGCCTTCCCCAGTAAAATGCCTGGGAAAGCTGTGCCTGCTGCTCTCTGTGGGGAAAGCTGTGGCCACAATTCACCCATTTGTGTTTAAAGAAAAAGGCAGTGTTTGTAGTCCTCGGCAGGGCCCTTTGCAGGAAGGAGAACAAACACAGCTCAAATGGTTCCCTTAGCAATTTTCTGGTTGTCAATCAGAACCTCAGTCAGATGCTGACGTAGAATGATTAGGGAGATTCTTTACCTGCAGAATATCTACTTATTAAAACAAGGTCTACAATATTAGAAAACCAAACAACAATGCAAAGATTGATCATTGTTTCAAAGTCCAAACAGCTGAGTTTCAGGAGAAGGTCCATTAGCTGGAGACGTTGATCTTTGACATCCCTGAATGTCCTTCTTGGTCCTGAAACAGCGAACAGCTGAAGAAACTATTAGAAATCAATCAGATAATGCACATAATCAATAACACATGTGACATTATATAATTATCAGGCACTATAGCACTGACTGTCATCCCAGAGTCTGCAACAGCTGATAAACCTCAAATCAGCAAAGTTGAAAATCATGTCCGGATCATGATTTTCCAAACTCCCTTTGAGAGCAGCCTCAGCTGCCATATATATGTGGTCAAATTGCCAAGCCAAAATGACTTGAATCCTTTGGATGCAGAAAACATCTGGGTTGATTGTCAATCATCCCCATCCAGGTAGAGTAAGGACCTGGCCACAGCCCAAGCTCTAATTGGATAGTTTGCAGGATTACCTTTTCTGTGTTAAACTATTATCAAATTCAGAGGTACTGAGAAAATCTCGGGAATGCCATGGCCACAGCCCTTAATCCAACCACTTGGGCTGAGGCTGACTCGTGGCCTTCCAGCACATTGACCTGTCAGTGAAGACAGTAGCTCTTTCCAGCTAGCCGCCGTGGAGAGGCTGATGGCCACCTGCCCGGGGCGAGGCACTCCTCCACATTCAAGTTGGATGTGTCCACCAAGGTGGATTTGCTTTCCCTTGGGGTCCAGCTCCTTACTACTCTGGAAAGCAGTGACCAAATCGGTAGCAGTTGAGGTATTTGTGCTCTGAACTCCTTTCGCTCTCAGTGCATGTGCACCAGGGATGGCCGTGTTTCAGCTCCACCGCAGGCAAGCAGGAATTGTGTTTCTCCCGGGAGGAGACCGTCTAACAAATCAAGGGCTAGATAGGAGGGGTATAGGGGGATAAATGTAAACATAAAACCAATAGAGAAGGGAAAGGGAAAGGTGCATACCAATGAGTGAAGGGAAATATCATAACTGACAGCAAAGCTTCTGGATAAATGGGTGTAGCAAATTATGACAGACAGGCTGCAGGGGCAGGATTTTGGAGGATAGACAGGGAAGGATCTGGAATTATCATAACTGCCATGGAGAAAAGGCGGGAAGGCAGGTGGTAAACAACTTTAGGGAGAGACTAAACATTTGATCTTCAAAACCCCACTGCCACAACTCCCCCTTTTTTGTTTCATTTTTATGATAGCGTTGAGGAGATTATAGCAGTGGCAGTTAATTAAACTTCATACTCTTCCCACCACCGCTGAGGGGGAAAAGGTATCTTGGCTGGAGCTGGTAACAGTTTTAACAAACAGTTTTTTACAAACGCCAATAACAACAGAAATTAAAACCAGAATTAAAACAACTAAACAAATGTCTGATGACAGATGACATCCATCTGGACAAACCCCATTCTTTAAAGATGTTAGAAAACCAGTCTCCAGTGTCCTTTTTATCTCTTGCACAAGGTCTCTCATCTTATTGATCGAGGCGTGGATGCCTTGGCTTTTGTCGGTGATGTTGAAGCAACACAGTCCCTCAAACTCTTGGCACCCATGCCCATGTGTCAGCAACAAAAAATCAATGGCTGCCCGATTCTATAAAGTCGCCTTCCTAGTCGCCTCCTCCTCTTCTAGGAGGCTGCTGATTGCTGTCAATGTTAAGTTGGCCTGTTTTACCACCCAGCACTCGAGATGCCCCAATTCTCTGAGTGCTTTTGCAGCTACTACCCATGGCAAAAATATAGATACAGCTGTTTTCATTGGTTTGGACCAGGTTTCTACTTTTGGATCACAGTTCTCATCTAACTGTATTGTGCTGCATTTAATTTTTAGAGGGGCCGAATTATTCAATTTAGATTTCCAATTAACAATTTGGGTTTGGTTGGGGGAAAACAGGGACAGCTGACCAAGAGTACAAGGACCTCCTATAAGATGAGAGGGGATTCCCGCCCAGGCTCTTTGCCCACAAAAAAAGAAAATTCCCTTTGGGAGTTTCGGGGGTATGAGGTGCCCACTGGAATAGGAGAAAGGTAGCTGGATGGTAGATTTACACCACAAGGCTGCTTGAAATTATTTATGGTAAATCTTAACAGAAATATAAGTTTTGGGGTGAAAATGGGGCTTATAAGGGAAGTAAACACAAAAAGGGGGTATCATCAAACCTAACAACTCAAATTCTATGGGCTCTCTTTCCAGTTGGGGCAAACTAAAGGATCATTTGTCCCACAAAACTGAAGGTTTGTTAATAGGGAGGTATTTCTTGAGATTTGGGGGAGTATTTTGGTTTGTATTGTTTACAAGGGACTGGAGATGTGAAGGGTACTGATCTAATGAAAGTGGGACCCCTACTAGGCAGGTCGACATCAGGTCATCAGCTGAAGCCATTGATAGACATAGATGGTCTCGCTGCAGCACACAAGCAAGGGTTACCCAAACATTTTGCCTTGGTTGAGGGACAATCCACGCCTCAAAAATCCGGGACTGGAGGATCACCAGGAGTAATCTGAGCAGCTGTCTCCACATGTTGTCTGGTATGGATGCCACTTGAACATAAAAGAAGAAAAAACACATTAGGGAAACTCAACAATTACTCTCATCAGAAAATAAAGAAAATAAATATGGGAGTTCTGAGTCCTCTTGTTCCCTTCTCCTCTTTTGGTTGGAGGCTACAGCAACATCAGCTGGGTCCTCCAACGGCAATGTGGTGATAGTTTGGCAGTCTTTTTCAGTCAACAGGTATGGTCCGACCCATTTGTGAGAGGGATCCACTTTGGATCAGATGGCACGGACACGCAAGCGTACCCACGCCCCCAAGTGATTAAATCGTAGGGCCCTTGGATCTGCTGTGACTTGGGATCTTTTATTAGCACTGGCGGTTTTTCTTTGAACTTTAACATGTGGTTTTGGTTAAAGTGTCTCACTACTGGCAGGTTTAGACTTTCAAAGGAACAGTTCAAGAAGTTGAGGGTGAACAGTACCTTTGAAAGCCTGAGCTGGGGGGATAACACTTTGGCATCGGCCCTCTGATGTTCTAGGGTTCGTTTCAGGTTCTGATGAGTCCTCTCTATTATTGCTTGGCCGACGGGGAAGTATGGAATTCCAGTTTGATGTTCGATTCCCCATTCAGGCAGGAAATTACTGAAGGCCCTGGAGACATAGGCTGGCCTGTTGTCAGTCTTAATGACTTTTGGAATCCCCAACACGGAGAAGGCCTGTATCAGGTGTTTATGTGCATCCATTGCCTTCTCCCCTGTGTGGGCTGAGGCATAGAGTGCACCAGAAAAGGTATCCACACTAGCATGAACATATTTAAATCTGCCAAATTGGGGTACATGGGTTACTCAGTCTGCCAGATTTCACAGCTTTGGAGACCTCTGGGGTTTACCCCTGCCCCCAGTGATGGTAATGCGAACCCCTGGCATTGTGGGCATGTGGCCACGATTGCTCTGGCCTGGTCACACAGTAGATGGAATTGGCAGACCAGACCAGGCATATTCTGATGGAACTGCTGATGGCTGAGTTTGGCTCGATGGAAGGCTTTGCCTTGGCCAGCCAGCTGTAACAGTGCAGCCAAGGCATCAGCTCTGTGGTTGCCCTCCGCGATGAAACCTGGGAGATCAGTGTGATCTCACATGCATGATGTAAAAAGGTTGCTGTCAGTGGGAAACCAGCTGTACTAATCTTGAGAGCAACTTATAAATCACCGGGTTCGAGACTTCTTTGAGCACCGTGTGCTCAGCCCTAGACACCACCCCTGCCACTTAAGCCAAATCAGTCATGATATTAATAGGTTCAGGGAATCTTTCAAAGACTCTGACAACAGCACCCAACTCAGTTACTTAAGGGAAGCCTTCAACGATCTTAGCATTCGTTTCCCACCGCTGAGTCTGGGGGTCCTTCCAAGTCATTACAGGCTTGTGGGAACTCCTGGATGCGTCGGTGAAAATGGTTAGAGCCTTAAGGGGCTTACGACTTTGAATTTCTTTTGGCACTAGATTATTAATAAGCCTCTTGCGTGGCCTTATTAATATCGGGAGCCCAGTCCCCAGGGGGAGAGGGAGCCCGAGATGCCAGGCGTAGCTCAGGCCGAGGCCGCAGGCTAAACTCCCTTAGCGAGCTGACAGAGAAAGTGATTGCAAGCTCTTTAGTGATTTCAGCTCTGCTCGCTAGGTAAGTTCGCCCGGGCGGAGGCTTCAGCAGACGGAGAGAGGAGAAGGAGGCCTCAGATTTTCCGCAGAGATGGCTTTATTCAGGAGAGGTGCGAAAAGGTCCCGGGTCAGCTCTTCTTCTACCGAATGGGCTAAAGTATGTCCCTTTTATAGGGTTGGAAGGGATCCAAATTTGACCAATGGTAAGGGTTAGAGTAACATAGCCTATAGGGTTACAGGGATAGGCCTTAGGGTGGTGGTCAAGGAGTCAGGAAGTAATATTGCTGTCTCATTATTCCTTTTGTTCCATTCTCCATGGGGCTCTGCCCATGTCCGGAGAGTCTACTACACTAGATGGAATTCATTGTTAAACAATTTACAACCAGATTGGTAAATAGTCAGTTTCCCAGGGTAACTGTCTAGGGCAAACTGGAGGTTCTCATTTTCTCTCAGTAGGTGTTCCAAAGTCTCATTATTTAATCTTCCGGTGGACAGCCAAATCAGTATGTGAATGCATGCGAAATCACACCCTACAAGCAACCGCATGCGTGCCCTAGCCTTACAAATCAGCTGGGCCATCAGTTCTTGCGGCTGAGTCATGCTTTTGGACAGACTGTGGCCAAGGAACACCCACTCTATAATCAAGAGGGGGTCCCTCTGACCTCTGTCCCACTGAACTACCAACCCATGCAAGTGCGGCTGTTTCCCTAAAATGATGAAATTGAAGGAGAGTTTGGGCTGGCAGTGGTGGGCCTGCCGACTTTCTAATGCTAATTGGATCTTTTCTGATGCAGCCGGTGACTCCTGGGTCAACATCCTCAGGGCACCTATCTCCTCCCCCCCCTTTAACAAATCGAAAAGAGGAGATAGATCACCCGTGGTTAGGCCCAACCAAGGCCTCACCCAGTTTAAGGTTCCACATAGCTGTTGGAGATCTCGCAGGGTTTTGGGCCCATCTTTGATCACCAACCGCTGTGGTGTTATCATGCGGTTAGTGATTTTAAGGCCTAAATATCTCCAGGGTGGCAGCCTCTGCACTTTTTCATTATTTAACTCAAATCCTGCTGTCGACAAAGCAATAATAGTATCATCAAGAACCTGTGTGAGTGTGTTGTTGTCGGGGGCACATACAAGTACGTCATCCATGTAATGATAGATGATGCACTGTCCTGCTTTGGCACGCACTGGAGACAAGACTCTAGGGACGTACCATTGGCAGATGGTTGGCAAGTTCTTCATCCCTTGGGGAAGAACACACTAATGGTAACGTTGCATTGGGGCTTCTCGGTTGATTGAAGGAACCGAGAAGGCAAAACGTGGCACATCAGCTGGGTGTAGGGGAATTTGGAAAAAGCAATCTTTGATGTCTGTTGGGGAGGATGAAACAGGAAAGCCTTATAAATATGATTGCCTGGCAAAAGAGTTTGAGAATATGGAAACTATAAGCAAGATTGAAATGAAAGCAAGCTTTGAGATCCCTTAGTTACTGAACAACAGGAAAACAATGAAGGTAATCCCCTTTTAATAAAACAAGACCCTCTGCAAGCAGGCAGGTCCAAGGGTCCAAGCAGACCCTGCCAGCTTGTTAGAAGGGGTCCAAAGAGTAGTTTTTAGGGTTTAAAATGTAGCACAGTATGGTAATGTAGTGATTCTTATAGGCTGTATGGAAATGCTATAGGATTTGTATCTTGTACTAGATTGGTTGGTGAGAATCAGAATATTCAACACAGAAGATGATTTATTGTATTGTAACGGGAACTTCGCTGTCTTAGCTCTTACTTACTTACTTTCTTTCTTTCTTTCTTTCCATACTCTTACTCTTGCCTCTTAGCTCTTACCCCTTTTACTCTCTTATGCTTTTACCCTCTTACCCTCTCATCCTCTCTACCCCTCTCTTCTCTCGGGCGTGCTCCAAGCTGTGGCTGGCAGCTCCCAGCAGGGCCCTGCACCCACGCCCTTTGCAACAAACTGCAAGTTCCACGACCTGGCTTCAGAGATCTCTCGTCTCCGTCCATCCCGACCGTGCTGACCCCCCGTCACTCCTACAGATGTCAATGACTGCGAATTGCCAATTTTGCGGGAGCATCGATGGGGATGGCATACTCGGCTGGAGAGACCCCATGTCCTCGATTACATCATTAATTTTTCTCAAGTTGTGAAGGAGCCACCACTTGTCCCTCCCCAGGTTTTTGATAATGAATACTGGGGAGTTCCAAGGGCTGTTGGTCTCCACAATGTGTCCCTTGACCAACTGTTCCTCCATGAGTTGATTGAGCGCATTTAATTTCTGTTTACTGAGCGGCCACTGATCTACCCAGACTGGTGTTTCAGTTAGCCAATTTAACTTCTGAGTAGGGTGTTCTTTCTCAGTGGCCACTGTTAAAAACCCTGAGGGGTTGGCAGTTCTAATTTGGCCCCCCGTTGGGACATGCAGTCTATCCCCCATAGGGTAAACTTGGTGTTCAATACAAATGGGCGTATATTTGCTAATTGCCCATTGGGCCCCGTAATTTGTACAATGCTCTTTGATTGTTTCGCAAATTGTGTGCCCCCTACACCAAAAACCTTGAAGTCTACGTCCTGCAGTTCCCATTGTGATGGCCATTTGTGCAGTGGACTGACCGTCACATCTGCCCCTGTGTCCATCATCCCTTGAAGTTGGATGTCGTGCCCCTCGCTCTTAAGGCTGCACCATATAAGGGGCTTCTCCTCTCCCACCACTTCAGTATAGTAAACTGAAAGGTCCTGGTCATCCCATAAAAACTGTGGCAACAGAATGGCCCAGGCGACAACCTGGCCCTTTGGTAGGAAGAGAGGGGGATGGACACAGTGTGCCATGAGAATCAGACACTCCGGGATGGGAGGTAGAAGTCCCGGTGCAATCTCGATCTCACAGGGTGTATGCTTTGTGTCCCCTACGACAAGGTACTCACATCCCCGCTGGTAGAGAGACTGGACCCATTCGTAGAACATGATTTCCAGCTATGGGTCCATGTAAAGTTCTTTCCAGTCCAAGTCAGTAAATGTCACAGATTGGGTAAGGTGTAGCCTAAAAGGCTCAGTCACGTCCTGGGTAGAAAACAAGCCAAAGGGGCTATTAATATGATACTTTTCGCAATCATCCTCCCTGCGCCCTGCCCCATTTATGTCTTTGCACAGAACAGTATCGTGCTCACGCGCTAGTTTTTTTGTTGGCCACTTTCCCCATGCTCCCTTCCCTCTCCCCTTCTTGGTGGAACCAAGGGGACTTTCCCCAGATAGGGACAGTCCCTTATAAAATGTCTCTTCTGCTTGCAGTGAAAGCAGGGATATAGTCTTGACACTCGTGGTGAGATGGGAGGTAGTTGAGTGTCTGCCACTGCTGTCGCCTGTTCTCTGATGTTGACTTTCTTCAGCACTTCTACTTGAGGAAGTCTCACTTTTTTGGTGCATTTCCCTATAATTAAGTTCAGCAATGGTGGTGGCAATGGAGGAAGGCTGAGAATGACTCTTTTGCAGTCTTCATTCGCACCTTTGGTTACGAAGTCTATAATGATGTTATCTTGGGCCTCTGATCTAGGAATTTTTTTTTTTACAACTTTTCTGACCCTGTCTACAACATCTAGAAATGCTTCATCGGGTCTCTGCTTTAAAGAGACAAGACTGGGCAAAGGATCTTTAGTGGGTAGGAGGTTAAAAGCTTTTTCTGTCTCTACTTTAATTATTTCTAAGAATGCTTTAGGAATTTTTTCAGCTTGGATTGTGGATTGCTCCCACTCACCCTCCCCCATGAGATGTCCTATACTGAGGGGCTTGTCATCTTTGTTGTTTGCCATTTCTTCATTTTCCCATAAAGTTGGAAGGAGGTTGACGAGCTGTTCCCGCCAGGCTTTCGTCCACAGCCTATATTCTGATGGACCACATAGGCTGGAAAATATTTCTTTCAGGTCCCCAGGAACTAGGACATTCACCGAAAGGGTGGTCCTTAGAAAGCCTTTAAAATATTCACTTGCTCGACCAACCTCCTTCTGGGTTTTGAACAATTCTTTGATGTTGTTGTAGGGGAAAGGTGCCTACTTGGGACACTTCACCCTAGCACTGTGAGAAACGGGTGCTGCAAAGATGACTGCGTTGCCGCCGTCCAATATCTGGTCTTCCACTTTGTCCTTCCCTTTTTCCACAGTACTGTGGGAACTGGAAGGAGGAGTGTGGGAAACTGGAGGTGGGAGGGACGGCCCCAAAGGGTGAAGGGCAGATCCAAGGCAGGGAGTGTAAGCACCGAGAGGGGCAGTGGTTTGGCCAGGGGGCGGAGCAGAGGGAGATACAGGGGGCAAAGCTAGGGTATTATGAGGATGGGAAGAGGAGAAGCCAGAACACAACTGAGGGTCGTGAGACAGGGAAAGGGAACAAGGGAGAAAGGAATTACGGGAAGAAGAACCACAAAATGGGGGCCAAGCTATGTGGTGTCCTCCATTTTGTGACTCTGGGTAAGGTGAGGAATCTGGGAGACGACTTACAGGTTTTTCTATAGGCAAAGGAGGTGAGGTATTAGGGTCTAGGGAAGGAGCTCTGACAGGGTGATCAGTCCTGCCAGAGCCAGAGGGGTACCGGGGAAGATGTGGGGAGCCAGGGAGACCCACAACATGGGGGCAGCTGTGCACCTGCTGTGGGTGGTTTGCTCCCCTCAGCTCACCCAGTTCGGAAAGCTGGGGGTCAGGAACAAGGGGGACTGGAGCAGGGGTTTCAGGAAGAACTGGAGAAGATTTATTTGGATTTTATTTCACTTTCTTTTCCATTTCTAATGTGATAGTTTTTAATTTTATAAAGAGAGGATAAAAATCACTTTTTGATTCACCATCTATCATTGCATCTTCTCTAAGTTTAATTCTGATTTTATCCCAAAATCTTAGTGTTTTTACCTCATCAGGGGTAGTAGTTGGAAAATGAAACAAAATCCACTTAACAAAATTTCTTAACTTTTCCCTTTGATAAATGAAAATCCACTCCCACCAGGGAACCCACAACTTGGTTATAAACTTCCTTCTCCCTAGTAGACAGTCTTGCACCCATTGTGATTGAGACTATCTGCTAGGTTCTTTTCCACCCACTCTCTGATGTAAAAGGAAAACTAGAGGAAAAGCACCCGAGAATCGCCAGTGAGGGGGGGTGTTAACGTTGCCCGATACGTTTCCCAATAACCACGGGAATTACTGTCACCCAAAACCCAGAGTACTCCAGTCAGGTCCATCCCAGCCACTGGAATACTCACAAAACCAGATATTCTTGGAAACAAAAAGCCTCGGAGATGGTCCCCAATCCAAGGGAAGGTTCCTCTCACATCCGGAATACACAGGAATGGAGGGGATTAACTTTCCTGCCCGTCGGGAGCTGCGTCAACTGGAAAGTGCGCGGATTCGTCAGCAACGCTTGACGATCCACAAACTTCACTTCACAGAGGCGTCCACACGCCCTGGAGACAGTTCTTTCTGTGGGGTCTTGCTTCACACTGGCCCCACGTTGGGCGCCAAGCTAACACTGCGTCCCGATCGGGGGAAGAGGGGTGGCACTGGTCACCCACGCGCTCCGATCCCCTTTTGCTCTCGGCGTGCATCAGGAGTGGCTGCGCCCCACCTCAGCCACCAGCAGGAAGGATTGGGGTTCAGCCACTGGCTGGGGTCCCATACCACCAGAAGCGGCCAATAAATGTGGACCCATGTCGAAGGATCGGGGTAAAGGAAGAAGGAAGGACTCCTTGCTTGCGTCTCCGAGCTGTCTTTCTTCTTTCCCATGACGGGACCAGTGCAGGTGCTGCAGCACAGAGGCTCGAAGGGGAGCAGCGGCAAAAGAGCGCGAAAGAAAGAAAAACGGCTGCTTTTAAGGGGGGGATGGAGGGTGATCTCCTGGGGGGAGACCGTCTAACAAATCAGGGGCTAGATAGGAGGGGTATGGGGGGATAAATGTAAACATAAAACCAATAGAGAAGGGAAAGGGAAAGGTGCATACCAATGAGTAAAGGGGAATATCATAACTGACAGCGAAGCTTCTGGATAAATGGGTGTAGCAAATTATGACAGACAAGCTGCAGGGGCAGGATTTTGGAGGATAGACAGGGAAGGATCTGGAATTATCATAACTGCCACAGAGAAAAGGCGGGAAGGCAGGTGGTAAACAACTTTAGGGAGAGACTAAACATATGATCTTCAAAACCCCACTGCCACACCCATGCAGACAGTCCGATACAGCTCTGATCTAATTGGTCAATTGAAATCCAAACACCATCACCAGTGACCAATTAAGAAATCACCCCTGGTAAACAAATCTCCATAACACATTCCACATGTTCACAAGAACAGGTGCAGCAAGTGAAGAGAAGAATTGTTTCTCATTCTTTTCTCTGATCTCACAGCCTTCCCCAGGAAAATGCCTGGGAAAGCTGTGCCTGCTGCTCTCTGTGGGGAGAACTGCAGCCACACACATTCACCCTATCTCTCCCTTTTTCCTAGGCTCAATATCACTCCAAACTTCTTTACCCCCTTGCCCCCCCAATCAGTGCAGGGGGATGGGAAATAAGGAGTTGCAGTCAGGTCATACTTGTTCATCTCTGCCACTCCTTCCTCCTCACACTCTTCCCTTGATCTAGGTGGGGGGTCCTATCAACATGGGTCCTTCCCATAGGATGCAGTTCTTCAAGAGCTCCTCTGGCATGGGTCCCTTCCACAGAGTGCAGTCCTTCAGGAATAGACTGCTCCAGCATGGGTTCCCAATGGAGTCACAGGTCCTGCCAGAAAACCATCGTTGCTGATTGGTTCAGCTTTGGTCAGCAGTGGGTCTGTCTTGGAGCTGTCTGGAACTGGCTCTGTCCAACATGGGGACAGCTTCTGGTGTCTTTTCACAGAAGTCACCTCTGCAGCCCCTCCACTACCAAAACCTTGCCACAAAAACACAATACATTGACTTAAAGAATGTTTTGATAATGGGCTTTCCTACCTTTCCTATGTAGTTCCTGAAGTGTGTTATACTGCTTTTATATAAGTAACCAAATACTGTAGAATATTTTCAGTCATAGAATATCTCAAATTGGAAGGGACCCATAAGGATCATCAAGTCCAACTCCCTGCTTCTTTCAGGACTCCCTAAAACTAAACCATATGACTAAGAGCATTGTCCAGACCCTTCTTGAAATCTGGCAGGCTTGATGCTGTAACCACCTTCCTAGGGAGCCTGTTCCAGTGACCAACCATGCTCTCATTGAAGAACCTTTTCCTAATATTGTTTGAATTTCCCGTGATGCAGCTTCATTCCATTTCCTGTGTCCTATCGCTGGTCACCAGAGAGATCAGCACCTCCCCCTCTGCTGTCCCCCCTTGAGGAAGCTGCAGATTGCAATGTCACCCCTCAGTCTTCTCTCCAAACTGAACAAACCAGGTGACTTCAGCTGCTCCCCATAAGTTGAACAATGCAGATGAAAACACAAAATAAGAAAACTCCAGAATAATGTTAGTGAGCACTCAGTTGTCATGAGTAACTTCTCATGTGCTCAGTCAGGCTTCATGATGGAGATTTACTGCAGGGGAATAGTTAAAAGGAATAGTTTACTGTACTTTCTGACAAGAAAGTGTGGCAAGTGTCCAGAAGAAAATAACAGTTCTGTGTCCAGAAGAAAATAACAGTTCTAAAGTCTTTGTCAATATGCTTTTCCTTCCTAGGTCTTCACAGACAATCAAATTGCTTCTGAATGTGAGCAAGAAATTATAAATTTCATGTGAACACAGGATAAATTTCACAATTTCTGTTACATATCTAAAAGGTGTCCTTAAGGAGATTATCACTTGAGCCTGAGGATTCTGCTACCTGTTATTTCTTTGATTCATGCTGCATTCTAACAATTTTGGATCCTGCAGGATAACTATGGAATCATTTCAAGGACTAAAACTGCAGATCAAGAGTTCTTAAAATTAGAATTTAAAAAGCAATCCCCAAACTTCCTGCTACATGAGCTTCATTTTTCTGTCTCTTTAAGTCTGCTGTAAGGAACAGGGAAGTGCCAGATTTCTTGCCTAAGTTTTGGGATATTTTACTATTTACTTTTGTTTTGTGTTTGCTTTTTTAGGGAGTGAAAACATTTTTTTAATTATTTGCAACATATCTGATATATATATTTAAAATTTCTTATGGTGCTGCTTTCAACCTTAACTTCACCTGAACTGGTGTCAAGATTACTTGTATGTCCACTCCAAGAAGGTGATGTTTTATAAATATTGTGTCTACAGCTGCCCTTCGTGTGTTATCAGGGGAGCTAATAAAACTGCCTAGCAGTCAGAGCTCTGCCTCTTTGAGCTATTGCTTACTAAAAACTTCAAATATTATGTCTTTGTCTCATTTTGGGCCTGTCTAAATAGATTACTCAGATTACAGAGAAATGTAACGCTTGTTTCAAAAATGCTAATTCTAGAGTATATTTTTTTAATCTGCAAATTCCAGACAAATTGTGAACAGCAAGCTTGGTCCACTTTCATTTTGTTATAATTAGTTGAGATACAGATGTTTCAAAACCAAAAATAAGAATGTGGACTCTCAAAATGGGAAAAGATGAAAACAACTGCCAGAGAACAATTTGAGACCTATCTTGCCTGCCACATAATAGCTGCCACCAGTCTAGTGCTGCTTCAATGCAGTGTTCTCCAAAGGATAATTTAGCTTTCATTATAGATAATGAATGTACTTTTTTAGAAGACAATGACTATGTAAGGTAATGTTTTTCATACTTTAGATACTATAAGTCCTGAATATGTCTTTTTGTAATTCTTTTTTAATATACCTCATACAAAAATGAAGTACAAAATGCTATTGTTGTCAAAAAAAAAAGGCACATTCCTAAGGGTTAAGGTGAACCTACTTTTTCATTGAAACTTTAATATGCAAATAAATCTGTTTCTTTCTAATCCAATGTAATCTAATTGCAGTTAATGAGTAAAGAGTGCCTCGTCCCTCTTAGAAATGATGCATACATTGACCTTGATTGTCAGGCATCTAAGATGAGATGTTTCTTTTCCTCTAATCACAGGGAATCGGTGCCTAATCATTATGGCTTGTTGTTAAACAGTCTACCTTTTCTATTGTGGGAGAGCTTTGTGGAAATTTTGAATAATGGATACAAAATAAAACTTGACTGTCTTTTAGTTATCTGTGTAGAATTGCATAAATTCTGATAGATGGAATTAACTTTTATTTCAGCTGCCCATTGTAAACTTAAAAAATGAGATATTACAGAATCACTAGGTTGGAAGACACCATTAGGATCATTGAGTCCAACCCATGCTCTAACACCTCAACTAAACCATGGCATTGAGTGCCACATCCAATCTTTTTTAAACACATCCAGGGATGGGGATTCCATCACCTCCCCAGGCAGACCATTCCAGTACTTTATCACTATTCCCATAAAAAACTGTGGTGGATTTAGTGTTGGTTAAATGTTTATGCATTTTTTAGAATTATTTACTTATTTTTTGTTGTGAGATAAGATTAGGAGGAAGGCAAAGTAGGTTTAAAACTTTAAAAGGGTACAAAGAAAAGTTTATAAATAGTAACTAAAATAAAGAATAATAAGAATTAGAATAAAACTTTTAGAACACTTTTCTTCTCCCTACAACTTTTTTTTCCTACTACTAATGTAGAGAAACAATTTAGTCAGTTTATTACATCTAGAATAGTCTTTCTTCAGTTTACTTAGAGAGAGGAGTTCCTCTTGTTATGTTAAGGAGACTTTTCTACAAGAAAATATTTTTCATGGCTTTTAATTTTCACTAATAGCAGCTGCTCAGGAATTTGTTATTGTGAAGTCTCTTATTTTTCACAGCTTTCCACAGCTGCATTTATGGGCTGTGTTAACTTATGGGCTACTATTTTAAGGATGAGCTGTTTAAGAGCAAAGGTCTTTTTTATCTCTTTTTGAGATTATTTTTGGGAATAGAGGTCTTTTTTCTTCTTTGGGAGTGTGAAAAACACCAATCACTTGTTTTTAAAATTTGACATGTTTAATAGTAATAAAATGGTTATAAAAATAGTAATAAAATTAGAGTAATAAAAATTTAGACAATTAGGATTTAGGACAATACAAGACAATCAAAACAAAGAGTTACGGATGGTCCGGGTACCTTTTTGTGAGCAAAATAAACCCGAAAAAAGACACATGTTAACAGAGGATTAACCCTTAAAAGCAATAGCCTGTTGCATATTCATACATCTCATACATGATGCATAACTTCCATTCAAACAAAGGATTCTGTCTGGTCAGTGTCAACTTCTTCCTCTGAATCCTGATGGCGTCTTCAGGGCTGAGTGAGGCCGGAAGAAGTTAGTTTCTTCTGATAAGGGAGCAATAAATTCTTTTTCTCTGAAAGATTTAGGTGTCCTGTGGCTGCTATCTCGGTGCGAGTACCTCATTCCTCTCTTAAAAAAAAAAGTATCTTACATAGCATAGTTTCTATTTTAACATTATGTTATAACCTAAAACTATATTTAACACACTACTTAAGAAAATTAATACAGCGTAACTTTCTAACATAGCACATATAATATTCATTTTAATATTTGCGAAAAGCCAATAATAAAATATGCATTTTTCACAGGGGGCAAATGGTCATAACTTTCTTTTGTTTAAACTTTTCTTGGGATTATAGCTACTTTAACATCTGCTTGCTTTAGCATAGATGCTTTTGGTCATATCTATAATTTGAATGTTTTATTTCTTTATACATTTTAATGAGTTTTAGGGAAAAAGAGTCTGATGTATTAATTACATTTTTAATAGTTTTACAAGAGGATTTTAGTTTAAAATTAAAGGCACCTTTTTTTTTGTCTTCATTTGGAATTTTACTTCTTTAAATTGACTTCAGTGTCTTTGTTGTCTTTTACATGTCTTTACTTTTTTTTTTTTCTCTCACCCAAGGGAGGATTGAAGGTCTGCAAGTCTTATCTGTTTACTGAATCAGTTAATATTTTGCCTGGGGCCTGTAGATGGTTACATGATACCTGCAGGGCAACTGAAGCAGTTGCAATGATGGATTTTCAGGCTACACTGGGGAGATTGTGTTCGGATCTTAGGGGGCCCAGCCAGAACGGTAGCAGCCACTCTGGCCACATGGCTGGTTTCTGGTCCCTGCTGTGTTTAATTCCAGCTACAGAGCTGTTTTTCACATGGGCTGTAGAGCCTACTCTGGGGTTTTTTTTTGGCAGACACGCCAGGGGGGAGGGCGAGGATCTCAGTAGTTGGGCTAGGACTCAGCGGCCAATGACCTCCCCTTCCCTCCTGGCAGCTGTTGGGGCCCGGCCCAGCAGAGACAGGGCTTGAAAGGTTTTCTGGAAAGGAGCCCAAGATGGAGGGGGGCCCAGACTGGATTTGTTGCCTGTTCCCTGGCTGGAAGGAAAAAAAAGCATTTGCAGGGTTTGTTATTTTTCAAATGTGAATTTCAGAGAGGCGGATCTAGTTTTTAATTGGCTATTAACATGCCTATTTTCAAAACTAGCCAGCAATTGGTTTTGCTTGGCAAAAAAAAGCTTTCAGCAGGTCTTCTCAGAAAAAATTACTTCCATAAGTGGGTCTAATACAAAACTAGCACAAAAACTTTTTCCTAATATCCAACCTATATTTCCCTTGGCGCAGCTTAAGACTGTGCCCTCTCGTTCCATCAGTTGCTGCCTGGAGAGACAGGCCCCCACCTGACTAGAACTACTGTTCAGAGAGTTGTAGAGAGTGATAAAGTCACCTCTCAGTCTCCTTTTCTCGAGGCTAAACAACCCCAGCTCCCTCAGTTGTTCTTCATAGGGGTTGTGTTCCAAACCCCTCACCAGCCTTGTTGCCCTCCTCTGGACATGCTCAAATGTCTCAACATCCTTCCTAAACTGAGGGGCCCAGAACTGGACACAGTACTCAAGGTGTGGCCTCATTAGTGCCAAGTACAGGGGAAGAATGACCTCCCTGGTCCTGCTGGCCACACTATTCCTGATACAGGCCAGGATGCCACTGGCCTTCCTGGCCACGAAGGCACAGTGCTGGCTCATGTTCACTCAGCTTTTGACCAGTATCCCCAGGTCCCTTTTCACCTGATCACTGTTCAGCCACGCTGTCCCCAGCCTATAGTGCTGCAGGGGGTTATTGTGGCCAAAATGCAGGACTCGGCACTTGGACTTGTTAAACTTCATCTTATTGGACTCTGCCCATCTCTCCAACCATTCCATGTCTCTCTGCAGAGCCCTCCTACCTTCCAACAGATTGACACATGCTTCCAGCTTAGTGTTGTCTGCAAATTTACTAATGAAAGACTCAATACCCTCATCCATGTCATCAATAAAAATATTGAACAGAACTGGCCCCAGCACAGACTCCTGAGGAACACCACCAGTGACTGGCTGCAAGCTGGATGCAGCACCACTCATCACCACTCTCTGGGCTTGGCCATCCAGCCAATTCTTTACCAGCAAAGAGTGCTCCTGTCCAAGCCGTGGGCTGCCAGCTTCTCCAGGAGTATGCTGTAAGAGACAGTGTCAAAGGCCTTGCTAAAGTCCAAATAGACAATATCCACAGCATTTCCCGCATCCACCAGGCGGGTCACTGTAGCAGGCTCTGGGCCTGCTAGGGCCCTGTGGAGAGCAGAGGCTTAAAGATAGGAAATGCCAAGTCATAGCAAAGAAGCCCCTGTCTTCCACCTTGTCGGACCCCTGCTTATCTCTCTGGGACCCCATAGGTCATTTTCCCTTAACCCCTGCTATTGGACAATTTCTGATCCCCCTATACCCTATATAATGGGCTGTTTTAGCCCATTCTGGTTAGAAGAGCCGTTGCTGGAACCCTTCACAGACCCCCAATAAAGCCATCGCTGTGGAACTCCAGCTGTCTTCTCCTCTCTCGCATCTGCTTTTCGGTCGGCCTGCAGCGGTGCCTTAGCAAGCAAAGAGCTGAAATTATAAAAGAGCTGATATTCACCAAAGAGCTGATATCCCTTAAGCTTGCTAAGGTTGCCTGTGGCTAAGAGCGGCTTGGGTACTCGGGCAGTCTGTCCCCATAAGAGGACTGAGCTATCCAGCCCGTGCAGCCCGCCCAGGGGCAACCTGGCCCAGCAGGAGACCGGGACAGGTCACTTGATCATAAAAGGAGATCAGGTTGGTCAAACACTACCTACGCCTCCTAAACCCCTGCTGGCTGGGTCTGATACCCTGGCCATCCTCTAAGTGCTGTGTGATAACGCTCAATATAAACTGTTCCATTACCTTACCAGGTACTGAGGTCAGGCTAACTGGCCTATAATTACCAGGATCCTCCTTCCCACCCTTTTTTGTGAATGGGCATCACATTGGTCAGCTTCCAGTCATCTGGAACTTTGCCAGTGAGCCAGGACTGTTGGTAAATGATGGAGAGCAGCTTTGCAAGCTCATCTGCCAGCTCCCTCATCACCCTGGGATGGATCCCATCTGGTCCCAGAGATTTATGAACATCCAAGCGGCTCAGCAGTTCTCTGACTGCCTCCTCCTGGATAACAGGGGGACTATTCTGCTCCCTGACACCATCTACTATCCCAGGAGGACAGTTGTCCTGAGGACAAGCCTCTTTCCCACTAAAGACCGAGGCAAAGAAAGCATTAAGCACTTCTGCCTTCTCCTCATCTTCAGTTACTATGTTCCCTCCCACATCCAGGAGAGAACAAAGGTTGGTCTTACCCTGTTGCAGTAGATAACACTGCTAGCAGACTCCAACTACTCACAGACTGACTGCAGGCTTCCCTTGCAGACTCATGTTCCAGCAGCGGCTCCATCAGTGGCCCCTCACAACAGACTCCAACTCCTCACTGTGAGGCCACCAAAGAAAAGGGGGAAAAAAAAACAATCCCCCCCAAAAAAAAACCCCTCGCAATTCTTTCCCTTCTCTGTGCCTTGCTTTCTCCATGTCTCCCCCTTGAACAGCTAACCTACTCTTTTATAATACCCATCCGCATTGGACACATTAAGGGCAAGGCTGTTCCTCCTCTTTGGTGATTAGTACAGCTGTAACTCATCAGGGGTGAGGTTGCTTGCAATACATTCTCCTACATTACCATTCCTTTTGCCGTTAATATATTTGTAAAAAACATTTTTTATTATCCTTCACAAAAGTTGCCAAATAAAGTTCGAACTGAGCTTTGGCCTCCCTAATTTTTTTCCTACATGCCCTAGCAATCCCCTTAAATATTTCCTGAGAGACCTGACCCTCCTTCCAAAGATGACACATCCTCTTTTTATTTATAAGTTCCTTCAAAGCCTCCTTGCCCATCCAGGTTGGATGTTTGCCTGGTCCACTCATCTTTTGGCATACAGGAAGAATCTGTTCCTGTGCCCTCAAGATCTCTGTTTTGAAGCACACCCACCTTTCCTGGACTCCTTTGTTTTTGAGGGCTGCTTCCCAAGGAAGTCTCTGAATAAGTCTCCTAAATACACCAATAAGTCTCCTAAATAGGCCTGTCTCTGAAAAGTAGAAGGCCCATCTAAAATTTATTATGTATATTAAAATATATATGCATGCATTATGGGCATATTTTATCAAACCAATTTTCTTGTAGATATTTCTTTCTTTCCCTGACTACATTCATACAGAAACTTGGAAGATATGTCTTTTAATTATTATACTGTTCCTTAAAGAGATGTAACTGAATATTTCCACACTGCCTATAAGATTCAGTGCCTTTTTCAGATGGATAGGTTTCTCCATCACCATATTGATTGTTACCCTTATTGTACAGTAAGAGTATTTCCCAGTGATTAGACAGGTTTTACCTCATTTGTTTGTTCATGTATTCTACCTGCCAATCTTTTGTGTCCTTGAAAAGTATATTAAGAACTCAAATAATGTATTTTTTGCATCCATAAAGAAAAGTGGTGTTGGTGCCTTTTTTTCAGTGTACAGAGCCAATAGATTCTTTATAGCTAAGCTGTTTAGTTTTGGGGAACCTCAGTTTACAGAATAAATGTGATAGCTTCAATGTTTTGTTTCAAGACTTAGTTATGCAAATTAAACAATGATTACAATTGCTAAGTTGTTTCATCGTAGAAGCAGAATTGTGTTTTTTCCCCCAAACTTCAATAATACATGAATGTAAAAAAATACTATAAGTCATAATTTTGTTATATAATTTATATAGCTATATGATTCTGAAACTAAAAAATTATTGTTGTTTATGATAGTTAAAGAAAACTAAAGAAGAATTTAATGAAGCTCTCTGTGCTGGTTTGAAAGTAAACCAGTGGAAGGAATTAACCCCACACAAATACCTTGCAAGAGATTTCAAGTCAGAGCTACAATTCAATAGGAAAATTACAATAAAGGCAATAGTACAGAAACACTGGCTTAAACTGACAAAGTCAGAGTACAACCTGATACGCTGTTGGTCAGGGTGGTGGTAGCAGTCTGGTTAAACGGTGGTTGCAGTCCTGTTGGAGTGATGGATGTAGTCTTGTCAAAAGCGGTGGTCCTGTGGAAAGATCTGGTCCTTGACTGGATGCCCACTGGTGTTAGTTGTGTCCCAGTCCCCAAACTCCCAGATTATATACTCTCCAACTCCAGACAGGAATGCTCAGTACCTCCCCCAGGGTGGGGAGTTTCACCATGAAATGATGTAATCCTATGAGTCATAGGATATTTTGGGGAGTCCTTGATGGCTCATTGGCAGAAATGACCCCCCTTAGGCTGGATGTAGTTGTTATGAAGACAAAGAGAACACTACACCCAGCTCACAGCTGTTATAAACGACCTGGCCATTAACAGTTCATCAGGAATAATGTAGATGGATGTGGAATACATAGTTTGACTACATCCATACTGGTACTCTTTCTCCTGTAACCATAACACTAACAACAAAAGAAGAAATTGCCCAGAGATGTCAGGAGTTAGATATGCAGGTAGGATATCTGAAGAAAGGGGTTACTGTGGAAATCTACATTTACATTTAAAAAATAAATAAATCTTCAGTTGCTGTATTTCTTTACCCATGTTAGCAGAGCAAAAAGTGCATGCCCATCTTTATTGATTCAATTATGTCAGCATTAAGGTGATTGGTACTGACAAAGCTTTTGCATTCAAAAAAGAAATGAACAGCATTGCTCACCTACAGGGCAATTACAGAAATCAAGAGCAAGTTACAGAAATCTTAGGAGGAGTTTTGCTGGTATAATTATTTCAATAAAAAGTTACAACCAAATCAAAGTAAAACTTAGTTTTACTGTAAACAGACCACATTTTATTTGGAAGGCATCAACAGACTAAACCTCTACTCCAAAAGGACCATTTTAAACAATTCCTATTTTGATGTATAATTTGGCTTTTAGCCAAGCAGTAATGAATGGAATTAATAAAGCCTTGTGCCTTATTGATTTGTGTTTGATGGTTGTTCAATTTTGTTGTGTTGGATGCAAGTTCTGATTAAAACTTTCCTTTCTTTTGAGATATTTATATTCTTTTTTTTTTCCTTTCCTACCTTCATTTTGATTGCATAGTGTCTAATAATATGAGCTTATGCTTCAGACATTCTTTGTGCCATAGCATTTTGGCTTCTCTGCCCCACTGTGTGTTTTCACACAGTTGTAATAAATTTAATCATCTTTTGGACCTTTGTTCTTGATTCAAGTCCATTAGCAATCAGATTAAAAAATTTCTTGGGGAGGCATGGCCATGAGGGACTTGAATATTCTCTGTGATTATATAAGCATTGTTTCCTTTGGAAAACATGTAAAAACCTTACTATGGGGTGCAAGAGTGGGAGCATGGGGTGGTGGTGCTTGAAAAATAGCAAGACTTTAATACAGTGGCAACCTTCTTTGATAACTAAGATATTTTTCTTTAGATTTTTCTGAAAAATAAAGGTAAGAATGCTATTTTCCTCATGTCAAATTCTGTCCCTAATACTGTACATTGGTTACATTACATATCAAATGAAAAAGTATTAAAGTTACAAGTTCTTGTGAAATAGTTTCATGAATTTTGGTGTTTCCAGTTATGAGTTGTAATAATGTTTTGCTGTGCACACAAAAAAAATTGTTCTTTACAAAACTGACAGGTCCATTATTCCAGTCTGTTCTTTTATTACAACAGGTTGCAAAATTTCAGGAGGAGATAAGCATTTTACTGGTTGAAAACTGTTGCGGTGTGATGTAATAGCCTGTCTCAGTTATCCCGGTTCTTTCCCCAGGTGTGCCAATAACCTCTCCCTGCCCCTCCCCTGCCCAGCGGCGCGGCGCCGGCTTGGCTTTCGGGCTCTCTTGGCGCGGGGAAGCGCGGCTTGTGCGGCTCGGGTTGCAGCGCGGCGCGGGGGGGCCTTTCTCGGCACGGGGCGGCTCCAGTTTTGGGTTTGCCGCGCGGCGCGGGCAGGGAAGGCTCTGTCTATCCCCGGGCATGGCGTGGCGAGTTCCGATTCCGTGCCGCTACCAGCGGCACTTTTAAAAGCAGTACAAGCAGCTGCATTGTGAAGGGCTAAATGTCTGCGTGTTTTTGCTTCTTAACCGTGGATTTTTGGAAATCGGTAGCTGATTTGGTTTTTTGTTTTCGGTCGGCGGGAGATTGTACTGTGCCTTTTACATCTAAAATGGGCTCTAAGCACAGCACAAAAAGGAGTGTATTATCAGATTGTTGGAATTTTAGTTAGTGGAAATGTAACGTTCTCCAAAGGAAAATTGAAATGGTTTATAAGGTGGCTTTTCCTACACTTCCCACAAACTTCTCCTGAAGAAGTTCACAATATTCAATTCTGGGACAAAGTAGGGCATGAATTGATAACCTTGGGAAAGTCTGGGAATTTGTCTTCAGCTGAATTTGTGTTCTGGAGTTTATAAGTTCGAGCAGCCTTGCTCAAACAAAGGGAAGTGGTGAAAAAGCCAAATTGAAATAAAACAGGGCAGTAGAATTTTCTCCTTTAAACGCCTTTATTAAAAAGTGATCAGCTCAGGATGAGAAAGCCGGACAGGTCTGCAGTCTCCGTCTTCTTTCCCAGCGTGACTCAGAGGAGGAGGATCTGGGCAGCTTTGTCCACGAGGGACAGAGCTGGGGATCCAATTCTCGTGACAGCATCGGGCAAGACCCCGGTGTTTCTCTTCGCTTTTCCCTGCTTCCCGGCTCCGGGTCACTGCCCCAGACGACCTCTGTAGTCAGGGCGAGGGGTACCAAGGTCTCTTAACATCTCTGCAGGCTCAGCACTCTGTTCTTCACGTTCAGGAATCACTGTAATTTCTTAATTTTACGATTGGCTCGTTATTTTGGGGTTTTTATGATATATTGGACGTCCCATAATACACTGGTTACAAAATTTACATATTATAATGCCCCCCTCATCTCTATGTTTTCTCTGCCTGGGTAAGAAAGACAGTTTAGCCTCAGGCTAGTTTTTATCAATACAAAAGAAAGGCCATCAGCCCAGCCCCGGCCAGGGTCTCCGTGATACAAAGAAGAACCATTAACTCTAACGACTTGTAATTAACATAACAAGTAACACTGCCGCAGCAACCTGGGTTTACAGATTTTGTGACTTGGTTTTTTTTCTCTCTACAGAAATAGAATTTAACAAAAATCTTGTTCATAACAAAATAACAAGGAATGTACCTCTGCTCTTCCTGTTTCTCCCCCCCCCCTCCCCCAGCTCTGAACCCTGTACCCCAAAACTTGGTATTTTAAGGAGAGCAGACTCTGCTCATGCCCAGGGAATCCGGCTCCCTGAGCACTTTAAAATGCCTGAGTTCCTTTGTCCACAACGTCCTGGCCAGACCGCGTGGAACCTTTCCCAAAACCCTGCGTCCCCTGCTCTGAAACTCAGAGCACGTGTTAGCTTTTCGGAGAGCAGTGAACCCCAAAATGGCTCCCAGTCCCCAGGGGGCCAAGAAGATGGAGGATGCCATGTGGTACCATGCCATACCTGGTCTCCTTCTTCCATGATTCCCCTAAGCATCCCAAAAATCCCTCCTCACCCTCCACCCCTCCTGATCCTCGTGACACCTTCCCTCCCCCCACCTTACCTGCCATACCCTCAGCTCCGCCCCTCTATCCCTCCCAGGAGGTGTCTGCCGACGTGATGTCACCAGGCGTCCCCTGCCCTTGCCTACCCCCTGTCGTCCGTCCCCCCCCCCGCCCCGTTCCCACGGTATCCCCGCCCCCTGCCAATGCCCTGTCCCCGCCCCCTCCCCGGGTTCCCACGGTGGGGGCACGCCCACTGCTTGTCCCCACAGCTGTACCTGTGATCCCAATGCTTCCGATTCAAAGGATACGGGGCAAGGAACCTCAGACCCAATACAGGGTCCCACTTTGTCATTCGCCCCTGTTACGTATCAGCATGCAGGGCAAGGGGGAGGAGCCTCAATTGCTAATTGGAAAGCTTTTGGACGAGAAATGATAAGAGAAATTTGCAAAGCCCACAAAGACTATGGCTTACATAGCTCATACTTCCGTGGCCTTTTAAATGCCAAACTGAGTAGTACTGTAGTAGTCCCACATGATTTAAAACAGCTTTTTTCGTGCCTCATGACCTCTACAGAATTCAAATTATGGGAATTGGCATGGAAACAACTGCTAAAAGAAGCTCTCCCAGACTTGCATGCTGATCCAAACACAGCAAAAGATGCCAATGGCATGCCAATTACTGTTGAGCATCTCTCCGGTGAGGGCCAATGGTCCTTAGCCCCAATCCAAGCTGCAGTAATTTCTGTAGAAGCATTTGAGAGAGTCAAAGAAGCAGCTGAAAAGGCCTTCTTTTCCCTCCAACCTGAAGGCCCATTTGAGCCTTATAGTAAGATCAAGCAGCTACCATCAGAGCCTTTTTTGAAATTTGTAGAAAGGTTAACTAGAGCTATTAAAATCCAAGTTAAAAAAGAGAATGCAAGGGAAGAGGTTTTAGAGGAAATGGCATTTATAAATGCAAATGAACAGTGTTGAGCAGCAATTTTAAGCTTACCTCTAGAACCCCTCCTACACTAAAAGATATGCTTCTAGTTTGTAATAGGAAAGTGCCTCTGATGAGTGTGGCTGAAGACACCAGACCAAAGCTGCTGCCAAGACTACCTCAGCGAGTCGCCGTTGACAGCCCTGCGCCCATTCCCTCAGCACAGCGGCACACTGGGCAGCAGCGAAGACCAGCAATGGTTGACCCCACAAAGCCATGCCTGCTTTGCAATAACCTTGGGCACTGGAGTAACCAGTGCCCCCTGAAAAAGCAATTCGATGAATTTAGAAATAGCGGGGGAGGAGAACTACAAGCGCTCCCAGGGGGTCAACAACAACAAAAAAACTGAATGGGGAGAGCCGGCCTGCCAGGCACGCAGACACAAAAAGAGCAGGCCAAGGGAATGAGGGAAGCAAAAAAGACCAAGCGTGCGGTAACATTCCTATTTCTGTAAGTGAAGCAGATGCTTCAAAGACCACGTCTGCTGGTCCACTCCTGAAAGTGAAACAAAATAACCTTTACTATGACTTAGGTGAACCTATGTTAACCACAAACTTCTGTCAATGAGCCTTACAGGTTGCAGCTGACAGAACCACTCCACCTGAAAGACACTGACTGGCATTTTGTCTCCGTCAACCCAGAACAGAAGGGTACTTGGCACCGAATTAATTGTAAGTACATCATCATTGGGGACACCAAACACACACCACAAGAGATCAAAATTGCTCCAGGAATGACAACATCAGATCCTGAGAATTTCGTTCTCGGGCTGCACTGTTTCCACCCACCCCTGTTTCTTCCCAAAGGACAAATCATTGCACAAGCTATCCCCAGTGCCGTGTTTACCTGAAGGCACCGAAAAACAAGGGCTCACAGTCGCCCGAGTCCAAGCTATTGCGGAGGACAAACCCAAAATCTGGTGTAATGTCAGTGGGGGTGGGGAGTCAAAACGCATTGAGATGCTTGTAGACACGGGTGCAGACTGCACAGTAATCCCAGTAGAAGACTGGCCAGCACATTGGCCTTTGCAAAACATGGCTGGTCACGTTCGAGGTGTAGGGGGCATGCAATTGGCGAGACAATCCAAGAGCGTCATCCAAATCGAGGGACCAAATGGACAATTGGCAAATATCCGTCCATTTGTGTTAGATTATCCGGAACCATTGTTAGGGAGAGATTTAATGTCTCAGTGGGGAGTCACAATTGATATTCCAGACTCTCCACAGGATTTTTGTGCAGCGGTCACTGAACAGCGCCGTACCCAAAAACTGAATTGGAAGACTGACACACCAGTTTGGGTAGCACAGTGGCCACTCCATAAACAAAAAATAAAGGCACTTGAGGAGCTAGTGGAAGAGCAACTGAAAAAGGGTCACATTGTGGAGACCATGTCCACATGGAATTCTCCAGTGTTTGTCATCCAGAAGGCTGACAAAAAGAGATGGCGGCTCCTCCACGACCTCCAACAAATTAATAATGTCATTGAAGATATGGGCTCTCTCCAACCTGGTATGCCATCCCCAGCGATGCTTCCCCAGGATTGGAAATTGGCTGTTATTGATATAAAAGATTGTTTTTTCCAAATTCCCCTACATCCTGACGATGCACCGTGTTTCGCATTCTTGGTCCCCACCATCAACATGAAAGCCCCGGTGAAAAGGTACCATTGGAAAGTTCTTCCTCAGGGACTAAAGGTCTTGCCAGCGATCTGCCAATGGTATGTCTCTTCCCTGCTGTCCCCAGTGCGTGCAGCTGCAGAAAAGGCCATCATCTATCAGTATATGGATGATATCCTTATGTGTGCCCCCAATGATGATTTACTCACCCACATGCTTGACCTAACAATCAATGCATTGATTGTTGCAGGGTTCAAGCTCCAGGCAAAGAAAATTCAAAAGATGCCACCTTGGAAGTATTTAGGCTTAGAAATTGGAAATAGGACCATTGTTCCTCAAAAATTAGAAATCAATACAAAGATCAAGACCCTTGCGGATGTCCACAAGTTGTGTGGGTCTTTAAATTGGATAAGGCCCTGGCTGGGTCTGACTAACAAAGACCTTGCCCCTCTTTTCAATTTATTGAAAGGGGGAGAGGACCTGGGTTCTCCTAGGGCTATTACCCCAGACGCACAGAAAGCTCTAGAAAAAGTTCAGACAGCAATGTCCCCAAGACAGGCCAACCGATGTTGGACTGACCTGCCATTCAAATTTATCATCTCAGGTAAGTTGCCACACCTCCATGGAATCATTTTCCAGTGGGAGGAAAAACAAACACCTAAGGCAAAGGAAACACCTAAAAAGGGCCAAGACCAGAGGGACCCTCTCTTGATCATAGAGTGGGTTTTTCTCAGTCACCAAAGGTCCAAGAGAACGACAATGCCCCAAGAGCTGGTAGCAGAACTGATCCGGAAAGCAAGGACCCGGATCAGGGAGCTAGCAGGTTGTGACTTTGAGTGCATTCACATTCCAATAGTGTTAAAATCAGGCCAAAATACTATGCAAATATTGGAACAATTGCTTCAGGAAAATGAAGAGTTGCAGTTTGCTCTAGATTCCTACTCAGAACAAATTTCTATTCATCAGCCTGCCCACAAAATTTTCAAACAAGAAGTTCAATTTACTCTAAAATTGAGAAATGTTCAAAGTAGGAGACCTTTAAAAAGGACTCTGACCATCTTTACAGATGCGTCCGGGAGGTCCCACAAGTCCGTTATGACTTGGAAGGATCCTCAAACCCAGCAGTGGGAGACGGACATTGCTGAGGTGGAAGGTTCACCTCAGGTTGCTGAGTTGGCTGCAGTTGTTAGGGCCTTTGAAAGGTTCTCAGAACCATTCAATCTGATTACAGACTCTGCATATGTGGCAGGAGTAGTATCCAGGGCAGATCAAGCAATACTGCAAGAAGTGTCTAACATTGCACTTTTCGAATTGCTCTCAAAACTTGTGAAGTTAGTCTCCCACCAAGAGCAACCATTTTATGTGATGCACGTCAGGTCACACGCTGACTTGCCAGGGTTTATCGCTGAGGGCAACAGAAGGGCAGATGCTCTTGCTGTGCCTGCAGAGATGGCCACTCTCCCAAATGTTTTTGAACAGGCAAAAATCAGCCACTAGCTTTTCCACCAAAATGCAGCTGGCCTAGTTCATCAGTTTCACATCACTTGAGAACAGGCCAAAGCGATTGTGGCCACATGCCCCAATTGCCAAAAACATGCACTCCCTACAATGAGTGTGGGAGAAAACCCAAGGGGGTTGAACAGTTGTGAACTGTGGCAAACAGATGTAACACACATACAGTCATTTGGATGGCAGAAATATGTTCATGTTAGTGTAGATACCTTTTCTGGAGCGGTCTATGCTTCTGCCCACACGGGGGAATCATCTTCCGATGCCATAAAGCACCTCTTACAGGCTTTTTCTTTCATGGGCATCCCCAAGGAGTTGAAAACTGATAATGGGCCTGCTTATAAATCCAAGAAATACAGGAGCTACCTGCAGTAATGGGGAGTAGAGCACAAAACTGGCATCCCCTACTCCCCTACAGGTCAAGCCGTAGTAGAAAGGACTCACCGTGATATCAAAAGAGTCCTGGTCCAGAAACATCAGGTCCTGAAAGTGGAACCTCCCCACATCCGGTTGTCCAGAGCACTGTTCACAATCAATTTTCTGAACTGTTCCTTGGACAGCCTGAATCCGCCCATCCTATGCCACTTGGGGGGGAACCGTCAGATGAAAGAAACGCCTTCGGTCTTAGTAAAGGACCCTGAGACTTGGAAGACGGTGGGACCTTACAAATTGGTTACATGGGGACACGGATACGCCTGTGTGTCCACCCCCTCTGGTTTAAAGTGGGTTCCCTCCAAATGGGTAAGGCCCTATGTCCCCAAGGTCTCAGGGAAATCCACAGAAGTGCCCCAGGTTGCTAATGCTGCCTGGAGAAGGAAACGCTGCATGCGTTCCCTGGAGGAAATTCCATTTAAGCCTCCTATCTGGTATAGTTTGTAATATATGTTTGTCTTAAGTTCCTTGTACCAGTTTAGATCCTGCTGTTCGTGTGCAGTCTCAAGACACCATGAGACCGAGCCTGCTCCTCATCCTACTCACGATCATTCCACCAGCGATCTCCTAGATAGTCCCTCAGCCCAAAGCAACGTATGGACCACCTTGGCAAAAGCCCTTGGACAAGATCACATCTGTCTCTCCACAGACAAGATGAAAACCACGGTGAATGACATCAAGAGGGAAACTGACAACTGGCTGAGTGGACTGTTCAAGGGCTGGGGACTCTCGGGCTGGTTGGGATCTATTCTGAAAACTGTATTTTTAGTATTGTTTCTTTTAGTTATTGTTATTGTAGTTGTTAGCATTGTTTTCGGACTAATCAAATGCATGGTTCACAAGTTAATTTCAAGCTCATCTCCCACTCCTGAAGTCTACCATTTGGAAGCCCTTAGTGCTCCAATGGATGACATGGAAGCCTCAGTGGAAAACACTGACCCTCCTGAAGAGGAGGATCCAATTTACCAACCATGGTTTGGCAAGCATTCTGTGCCACAAACCCAGTCCTCTTCATTTTAAACAAAACAAGGGGGAGATGTTGCGGTGTTATGTAATAGCCTGTCTCAGTTATCCCGGTTCTTTCCCCAGGTGTGCCAATAACCTCTCCCTTCCCCTCCTTTGCCCCCTGCTGAGTGCTGTCCATCAATCTTGGCATTCCAGAAAGGGCATCGTGTGATTGGCGAAGTTCAAAAGATGCCTCTCAACCCTGGGGACATTGGGCCATCCAGGTGTCATTTGTCCCCTGAGACTCCCCCCCCCTTACCTGGTTGGTGGGATCCCTACCCCTTCCCTCCCCCTCTCCCTGGGGTTAAAAGACACAGCAACCACACGGTTCTGTAGTTCTGTTAGAGCTGTTGCTGGATTCAGAGGCCTGTGTGCCAGGAATAAGGCTCTGGATCGAAACCCTCCAGCAGAACCGACTCCTTTCCTTCACCTCGCCTTGAAGCCTCTCCGCCAGAGGTAAACCTGAGCTCCTGCATGCCTGGACTTGTCCCAGGCGCCCAGCTGCAGCATCCAGCTAGCCAAAGGTGTCTCTGAGGTGAAACTGATAATGGGGGCCCTGGAAAATGTTAAAGATAGATTCTGAAAATGTTAGGCTTTGTGTTTTTTCAGATCACTGCACCTGCGTAAGCAGTATGATAAATGATATAATTGTTAGCTGTGATGGTTGTTTAGTAATTAAATATAATTATTATATAATCATAAGAAGAATCATGAGAAACCATGTTGGAAACTTAAGGGGGGCTATGCTTAGCTGAAATCTATGCATACAATAGAACAATATAAGTTTAATAATTAACATAAAAGTTATATAATGATAGAATATAAAAGCATGTTAACCTCGAATGTATGTCGGAGTCAGATTTGGGTCGATCACCCCTGACACCCAGAGCTCTTAATAAAAGCACCGACATATAATCGCTTATGTGATTATGTGTTTCTGAACGCTAACAAAACCACCACAGCTGCCGCCTTTGGTCAAGGGCCAGACGAGCCCAGGCACGTTCCATCCGGCTATATTGGTATTTAATTCCAATAGAAAACCAAATTCTGATGGAACATTTGAATCAATCTGATTCAATAGAAGATTCCAACAGCCCTGCAAGTCATAAGCACTTGAAGCTACAGACCCATTTAGAGCATTTCCAAGAGGAAACATTCAGGTAAAAAAGTCACAAGTGGATAAACTGTAGTTGGCAGCCAATATGACTTGTAGCCTTTTGGTTTTGCTGGTATTTATGTTAAATTATTATCATGAGTGGCATAATAACCACAGTAGTAGAAGTTTCTATTATGATCTACCTGTTGATAAGCTCAGACTTTAAAAAATGTGGAATTTTAAAAAAAGCATATTGAAAGCTGCATCCACTCCTCTTCCACTCCTCTGGAATTCATAGCAATTCCTAGCTGAAAGTTTGATATGGAGTGTTCTACAGATGGTATTTTTAATAGCAAAGTAATTAATTTTATAACTTTGAAAATCACTGAGTGCTAGTGGGATCCCTCAATCTGCTCCACAAGGTGTCAGCTAAAATGAACCACACTTAAAATGTTTCTATACCAATGCACACAGCATGAGGAACAAACAAGACGAGCTCAAGGCTTTGGCCCAGTCCCAGAGATTTTACATCATTGGCATAAGTGAAACATGGTGGGATGAGTCCTGTGACTGGTGTGCCCTGATGGATTGTTACAGGCTCATCAGGAGCGATAGGCAAGGCAGGAGAGGCAGAGGGATGGCATATGTGATGGAGGGGCTGGAATGTATGGAGCTCACATTTGGCAATGGCACAGTTGAGAGAGCCTATAGGTAAGAATCAAGGGATGAAAAAGTAAAGCAGAAGTCATTGTGGGAGTCTACTACAGACCTCCTAGCCAGGATGATGACACCGATAAATTATTCCTCAAGGAACTAAGGGATGCCTCCAAGCCCACTGCCCTTGTCCTTATGGGGGACTTCAACTTGACAGAAATTAACTGGGAACACCACATAGCTGGTACAAGCCAGGCCAGAAGATTCTTAAAAAGCTGGATGACAACTTTATGGTACAGGTACTAAGGGAACCAACTAGGAAAGATGCCCTCCTTGATATGCTGCTTGTCAACACAGCGGATCTCGTGAGTGAAGTCGTGATTGGCAGTCATCTTGGCCGCAGCAACCACAAAGCAATCGAGTTTAAAACCTCTGGTGACAGGAGGAAAAGTGCCACCAAAACCTCATCCCTGGACATGAGGAGAGCAGACTTCAGGCTGCTCAGGGAGCTAGTGAGTAAAGTTCCCTGGGAAAATGTTTTTAAAGGTGCTGGAGTGTCACAGTTGAGACGGACACGACACGACACGACACACAGAGGTTCATGCGGCAATAGCAGAACTTTATTATTCACCACTTGCTTTTATATGGTTGACCCCGATTGGCTAGAATCTTGGTGCCACCCAGTTCACTGACCAATAGCTGCCTGCCCACATACTCGTCAGGGATTGGCTGGCATCCATTCTCTGCAGCCAAGTCCCTCTGCCTCTCAGTGCCCTCTCCCCCAAAGATGTTTCCTTTCTATCGCAGGTATAGGCTGATTGAGTTAAGGTCAGGGTTACTTGTGCCTGTGAGGCCTCCAGGCCAGCTGATGGCCGTCACACTGGAGTCTATCAGTGACAGTCACATTTTAAGTACCATCTCCTAAAGGCACAGGAACAGGCAATTCCCCAAATGTTGGAAGTCAAGCAGGCAAGGCAGAAGGCCAGCTTGTCTGGTCAGGGATCTTCTTTTAGAGCTAAGGCCAAAAAGGAAGGTATATGGTCAGTGGAGGCAAGGTCAGGTGACATGGGAGAAATACAGAGATGCTGGTCACCACTGTAGGGAGAAAATTCATGCAGCCAAAGCTCAACTGAAGTTGCTAGAACTGTGGGGGACAACAAAAGGAGGTTTTCTAAATAGGTCAATAACAAAAGGCAGTTCAAAAATAACATTGGCCTGTTATGAGGATGGTCACCTCACAAACAGGGACAAAGGCAAGGCAAATATGTTTAATGCTTTCTTTGCCTCTGTCTTCAACCCTGATGATGGGGTCTGTTGAATCAAGGGTTTAAAGAAACTGAGAGAGTTAAGAGTTTAGCTAGATTTCGTTAGGGGGGAAGAGTATAAAAAGAAGAGTAGAAATAATAAGGGATAGTTAATTATTAGCAGATAAAGTAGTTAAGGCTAGGGTAATATATCACCTGCCGGTCCTTACTATGTTTAAAGAAGCAGGATGGGATGTGAAAAAGGACTGTAGCCTGCACCTGGGCCCCAAAACTTAAGCTATAGCCAAGGAGTTAGAAAGCCTGCCAACAGGTCATAAGTAAAGAGGTCAAATTGAGGAAGATGTCTTTGCCTTCATCAGGACACCACTCGCCATTTTAAAACCCACCGACCCATTTGAAGTGAAAGACTGGGCAAACGTGAAGGAACTTTGGACTCAATTATAATACATTTTAATAGGAAGCAGGGGTAGGCAGGGTTAGATAATGAATACATATTAGGTGTTTTGGGAATTATATGAATATGTAAGTCTTTTTAGAGAAATAGAGAGCCGGAGCTTGTGATTCTGTGCATATGCCTTTGGAAAATATTCTGCTTGTGCCTGGCGCTGTCAATAAACATATCCCTCTCTAACTTTAACTAGTTGGAGAGTTCTATTCCATGCTTCATTTGGCGACTGTGGCACAACAGCTTCTCTGCCCCTGTGAGAACAACCGGGCTGTGGACATCTCTGGGTGCCGCCGGGACATTCCTGGACAGACCTCCGCTCTTGGCTGTTCATCGCGGGGACAGACAAGAACTGCTGGGACTGCAGATAAAGGGTATGTTTAAATCTGTATAAAGTAACCCATAAGGCGTACGCAGGGGGAAGGGCTGTTGATAAGCCGCAGGAGACGTCTGCGCACAACGTAAGCCTGAACAGTTTCAGTTTGGGTCTGGTTGCTGGCTGAAGAATTTGCTGTGTCAATAAGGACCCGCTAGAAATTCTGGGGGTGAATTGAGCAAATTCTGGTTTATTGCTGCTATTTGATTGTGTGTTGCTGTTTTGATTGTGTCCTGATTTGTGTGAGTGGTTGATGAGCTGACTGGTGAGACCTACTTGAGTACGAGGCGAGAGGGAGCCCCAATTTGTGTTTCCATTCTCGGGAGACCGAAACGGCCAAAGACGGGCGAACATGAATGTGGGTGGATGCTAAAGCACTGTATGCTGTGTGTTGTGTTGAGAAAAGGTGAGCACTTTGTCCCCTAATAAAGAGATACCCCCGCCCCAGTGATTTTTTTTGTGTGGACTTTTAGTTGCAGGGAATGGTATTCCCTGTAATACCTGGTGTTTGGGTTTAACCAGTCCCCTGCCAATGCTTTGTGTTCAGGTTTAATCAATCCCCTGCCCATGGAACTTGGGAGACAAGGGTCGGATGCTGTTAATAACACAGTGTCTTTGTGGTCCCCTTTTGTGGGGTTTGCGAACCACCTTTATTTCTTGAATTTATTGGGTGTAAGGTTTTGCTGGTCATTGTGCATTTTTGAGACAATATTGCCATCTTTTGTCAAAAGTTATAATTGCAACAAGCTGATAATTTTTGTTTTGTGTCAGCTGTGTTGTTAGTTGAGTGTTGTTAGCTATTTTGTGGTGGCATTTGAAGTTTGAGCCCGAACTGAAGGGGCAAGCCCTTTTAAAAGAGTCGAGCTCGAACCAGTGTTTGTGGATTGTTGGAGTTGTAACAGTCTTGACTCTCGGGAATTTGAGGAATTTGAGATACGGGGGTTGTGTTTGTTCACTGTCAGAGTTTTTGTCTTCAACAGGAGCAGCATTTCACGCCGCTCAGCCTTGACTCTTGGAAATTTGAGATACAGGGGTTGTGTCAGAGGGGTGTTTTTGCTTCCAACATTTTGCTGCCACAGAGGCAGCATTTTGAGTTGTGCTTGTGGAATATGTCAACATTTTTGAAGGGATAGCATTTTAGGTGAGAATTATAGTGTGAGATTTGTGTAGAGTGCAGACTGAGCAAGGGTAATTTGTTCACGACCCTGAGATTTAAAGCTTGTGTGAAGGGAAAACCAAGAAAGTTTGTTTTAAGTGGTTGAAGTGCTTTATGAGTAGAAATAGAAATTGAAGGAGACCAAGTTTGGTAGAGGTTTCTTGTCTGAAGGGCTGCCCTTGTGAACCCTGGGGTTTTTTCACTGTATTCAGTGTGAAGAGTTGTGATATAGACAGATATTTAGGTGAAGGAGGCCGAGACAGGCACTTTGTCATTTGGGTTATTCTAAGGTTGTTTCCTTAGGCTACTCAGAGAGCTATAAGTATTTTAGTGGAAACCGGTTGCGAGGAGCAAGGAAGTAACAGGGTGTTTGAATTATTGGAAAAGGGAGTTTCAGGTAATTTGGGAAAGCCAGAGAAGTAATTAGAGCTGACTGTGTTCAGCCTATTTTTATACCCCAAGACTTTCAAATTAATGCAAAGAGTTGGGATAAAGTAAAGAACCACTGGGAAAAGAAAAATGGGAACTAACCTGTCACTGTTCAATAAGAAATTACACAGAGTCATCAGAAGGCTAAATGGCATAAGTGCCTCTCGTCTTTACTGATCTGCTTCTTTTATATACTCGTCTGATACAGGTGGACCTGATTGGTCATTTAATCAATACATTTCACCTGATTGGCTAATTAACAAGACTGCTATTTGTAAACAATCTTATGAGAATAACAAGAAAACAGATATTAGAAAAACACAACCTGCAGGTTGTTTATAATAATTGGCTATCATTGTTTATCTCCAGCTCCCTAAAGTCTCCCAGGCCGATTCTGGGAAAACTTATCTAGCTTTCTTGCTCTCTGACCAGGCTGTCATATCCACACTAACCAGAGTAAAGAAATTTCTAAGGCCAGTCCCTTGGGTTGTATTTTGGCACACTGGAAAGAGCTGGTGGGCTATGGGGGGGTTGAGAACAAAAGGAATTTAATTTCATTCTTTACCCAGTGGTGGCCACTTTATAGGCTAGAAGGAGGTGTTTATATAGCCACCAGCTGAAACCTTAGACTATGAGACCTTATTGCAGCTGATGTTATTTTTAAGAAGGGAACAGAAATGGGAGGAAGTACTGATATGGAAGGAATGCTGATATGTTCTTTTGTCGCCGGAATCAGCCTGAATGGCAGAAAGATTGGGGTCTTGGACGTCCCTCTGATCCCCTGGTATTGGCCCTCGAGAAAGATCATAAAGTTAATTGGGGGAAACCTAAACAATGTTGCAGTACTTGTTCAATGAATCAGCGTTGTACCCATCCTGACAAAGTTTATCACAAGGAGGCACAAGAACAGGAATTAGTTGACCTGTTCAGGCCTCCCCCTAGAATTGCCCCTAAAAGACAAGAGAGAGCAGGAGAGGATACAGACTCAGAGAGATCAACGACCCTAATTCTGACTCCAGGTCCTTCTCCCCCACATAGCATCCTGGACTAGGAAGCAAGTGAAGAAAGTGTTAAAGAAACAAGCTGAGCTGTCTGCTCCTCCACCTACTATTGAATCACATAAACCATCATTAGCATTATATCCTCCATTACCTAGTAGTGACAGTGAAGATGAGGAGCCCTCCCCAAATGGTCCCATAGCATCCTGGACCAGAAAACAGACAAAAGAAATAATACAAGCACCTTTACAGGAGACAGTAGGACCTGAAGGAAGGAGGGTGTTAGTTAAAATCCCTTTTTCTACAATTGATTTAGAAGCATGGGAAAGGGTTTGCCAAGAACTATCCGAGCAATCCAATAGGCACTGCTAAACTATTAAAATATATGATGAAACAACTCAACTCAGATTGGACTGACATTCAATTATTGTTGGATGCTTTGACTGAGATGGAAAAGCAGTTAATTTTGAAAACAGCAGGGAACTTAGTAGAAGACACTTGTAGACCAGCTAAACTTGGTGCTAAGGGATTTTTCCCCCTTCAGGACCACGATCCAAATATACCAGAGGATTTGGCAAAATTGGAATATTATCAGGACATTATAATAAAAGGAATGGAAAGGACAATCCCTAAAACCATCAACTGGGCGGCACTATATACAGAGAGACAAGGCCCTTCGGAAAGTCCTTCTGAATTTTTAGACCACTTGCGCGAGGCAATGCGTCGTTATACATCTTTAGATCCTGATTCTCAGGACGGGATACAACAGTTACTAAATTTGTTTTTGGGACAGTCCACAGGGGACATTAGGTGTAAGCTCCAGAAGATTCGGGGGCCAATGGGGTGAAATTTAGAACCTTTAATAGAAGAGGCATGGAGAGTTTTTAGCAATTGAGAGGAAGGATACAAACAAGGGATGAGAAAATTAGTAGCAGTAGTAAAAGAAGAGGAAAAAGGGAGATGACAAAGACCATCCAGACAAGATCCACTGTGGTGGTGTTCACAGGGGTCCCAGGATGAGGGAAGAGACGAGAATGTTGACTCCATGTTTCAGAAGGCTTGATTTATTATTTTATGATATATATTATATTAAAACTATACTAAAAGAATAGAAGAAAGGATTTCATCAGAAGGCTAGCTAAGAATAGAAAAGAATGATAACAAAGGCTTGTGTCTGACCGAGAGTCTGAAACAGCTGGACTGTGATTGGCCATTAATTAGAAACAACCACATGAGACCAATCACAGATCCACCTGTTGCATTCCACAGCAGCAGATAATCATTGTTTACATTTTGTTCCTGAGGCCTCTCAGCTTCTCAGGAGAAAAATCCTAAGGAAAGGATTTTTCATAAAACATGTCTGTGACAATCCACACTGGATAGGAAAAGACCAATGTGCATATTGTAAGAATCATGGTCACTGGAAAAAACAGTGTCCGGAACGAAGAAAAGGTGACAATCAGAGAAGAGGAGACAGAACAGGAGAAGGGGTGGTTGCACATGTTAAGGAAGACTGAAGAGGACTAGAGGATCTCACCCTAGTGGACCCTCTGGTTATAATTAAGCTAGGGGACAAAGAAAAGAAAATTGAATTTTTGGCAGACACGGGGGCAACATACTTGGTGTTAAGTAAAGCCTTGATGCCTATAACAGATGATTATATTATGGTAAGGGGGGCAACTGGTCAATCTGAAAAAGTATATTTTTGCAAACCATTGAAATATAAATTTGGAAAACAAGTGGGGATTCATAGGTTTTTGTATATGCCTGTCAGCGATGGAGACAGACAGGGAGACTGACTTGGTGATCAGAATTCGATTTTATTGTGGGATACAAGCACTTATATACTATTTCAGGGAGACTAGTAATGTGTACTACAATTATTAGGTTAAAGTCACATACACAAACTTATGCATATAACAACATCTCTTGCTTGCAGAGTTTAATAGGATTTTCTTTTTCCGGTAAACCTGTCTGATTAAAGCTTCTTGCTATCTAGATCTAATTTTCAAAGTTCTGTTTGCTTCTGCCAAGGCATTTTGTCTATCAAATCTCTTATGCTAATAAGGTCCAAAGTACTCTCTGTCTTGTGCACCCCAACATCTCCCCCTTCTGTGTCAACAAAAACCACTCCTTTAATGGTCTTATTAATTAATCTCTGCACACATTGAAGCAAGCAAGGTATCAGGATTAATATAATTATCAAAATCACTACATGCATACCTATCCTAAAAAAATCTTTTAGACAGGGAGCTAAACCCCAGCCACTAAACAGGTTATCTAGCCAAGATCCAGATTTTACTCTTAGTTTAAACACACTATCCTTCAACTGTTGTATGCTTTTATGGATAGATTCCGAGTGATCAGAAAGGTTCATGCAACACATTCCATCAAAATCTTCACAGCCATGACCTTGTGCTAAAAGCAAAAAATCTATTGCAGCTCTATTTTGCAAAGTAGCTTGCCTTACACTATCAACATCCATTAATAGGTTTGATAAAGCAGATCTAGTGGCATTTGTCTGTTTTGCCAGCCAGCAAGCTATCTTATTTAATTGGGTCAAGGCATTTTTTGCAGCCATTTTTGGCAAAAGCAAAGAGGCCAAATTCATTTGGGTCTCAGACCACAGAGACAATTCATCATTGCAGTATTTATCAAATGCATGTAAACTGCACCTTATTCTGCAGGGATATTTGTGCTGTAAAATCATGGCTGTGTTAGGTGTTAGCACAGTCAATCGTCCCAGACTACAGGGACCTCCTTCTATGTGCGAAGGGATATCAGCCCAGGCTCGATCTCCACAAACCAAAAACATTCCTGATGGCAGCCTTAGGGGGGCATTGCTGGATTTAGAGTGGCTGCCAGAAATATAATTGCACCAAAAGGTTTGATTCTTATACATGGGGTGATAGGGAGAAACATCCCAAGCTTTACACTGATTTCTTCCTGTGTATTTAAAATTAACACAAAAATCCATTTTTACAGAACCCAGGAGCTCTAATTCTTGGGGCTCCAAGGATGCTTCAAGAAGGTAGGGGGTCCATTGATCCCATGCATCAACAGGATTTGAGCTCTGCACCACGCTTTCAGTATTTTTTTGTATTGGCCAATTGTCTAATGGCAAGCTGACTAGACAGGTTGAAAATGGATTTTCTGGGGATGCAGTGGCCAAGCATAGGGTATCTTGTTTTGTTGCATTAGCTAGAGTTATCCAAACATTTGGTTTGGGTTGGTCAACAGGCCAGGCTGTGCTAGTAAAACTAAGCAGCTCTAATAAGCATAAGCATAGCATCCATTTAACTCCTTTTTTTTTTTTTTAACTGTGTTGTAGCAAAAAACCCCTTTTTGGGTTTTAGCTTCCAAGCATATCTTTTAGTGTCACCCTGTTTTTTTAAGATTTTCCAAGCCTTCTGATGTTGACATTCTTGTAGTGAACTTTCTCACACACTTTTGGTAAATAATTCATTGTTTTGCATTCCTTTATGGAGGAGGAAAGAGTTGATGGACTGTTGGTTTGACCAGTGTCATTGGAGAGGTGTCACTGTCACGCTCCAATCCGCTGTCACTTTTGGAAAACTATAAATGTTTGAGTCAGAAAATAAACTTCCTTTTTTCTCACCTTGAGAACAGTGGTGTGTGTGTGTGTTCTTTCGTGTTCTATAGTGACATTTTAGCACATTCTCTTTTTGTCCTTTCCCAAGCTTGTTCAGAGACTGGCCAGATATAAGGCACTAAATTGTTTTGTTTGCACTCTACTTTGCAAATATGGGTATTTTCAGCTTCCCTCAAAACTTCCCTTCTGAGAATAGGGAGGCGAGGGCTATCCCTTTCCTCGTGGCCTACTACAATTAAAAATTCAGTGGCCTTACACCTTATTTGTAACTCCCCATCATAACATGATGCACACCATGCTTTTGCCAAAAGGGCTCTGCGATACCACCGATCTCCACACTTTTTATACTGACATAAAATCCAAGGTTCACAGTTTCCTTTACAGGTGGGACAGAAGATGTTGGTCATGAACTGCAGTCTCTGTGTGGTTCCTCCTCCCCCTCCTCTTCTGAGAGCTGGGTAGCGGCCTGGTCTCTGTCAGGTGCTGGTAGAGGTTCCTGGAACAGTTTCACATTTCTTGCGGGAATCCAGCAAGGTCCCTTTTCTGTGGAAATACAAGCAAAACTCCTTCCCCAAGTGATCAAAGGGTAAGGGCCAAGGATTTTGCCAGATTCTAGGTTACGGATCAGTTCCAATGGTTTCTCCTTGCAGGAAAGCAATGCGGATGATGCAAAATGCTTAGTCATAGGGGAATTTAAATCCATCATGGAGCAGTTCAAAAAATTAAAAACATATAGGGTTTTCTGTAGTCTTTCAGCAGGTGTATCTCCGGCTCCTCCCTTCTGTTGGGCCAGGAGATGCTTGAGGGAGCCATGGGCTCGCTCTATAATGGACTGCCCAGTGGGTGAGTGGGGTATGGCTGTCTTGTGGGTAATTCCCCATAAGGAGAAAAAATGTGTGACTTTATAGGAAATGTATGCGGGGCCATTATGTCTTAATCTGTTATAGACGGATAATGAGATTATTGGCTCTCGCAATTAAGGGATGACTATTGTGAGAATATTAAGAAAAGGTTTAGTGACGTATAGTTATGTTATTATAGTTTAGATGTCCTCTGTTCTCCCCATGGTTCCCTTCCCCCCCCCCCCCCCCCGTTTTGTTGCCATCAGACAGCCTGGGTTGTCTAGGACAGGTAGAAAGAAAGCGCGCACATGTGCCCCTTGCATGGGGCAGTTGGGAATGGAAAAGCTTGTTGCTAAGGGGCCGCAGCATGAAGACACCTGACCTCCAATCAAGTTGCAGGAGAGCGGTCTCCACCAATAAACAGCAGAGAAGAGCTGACTGACAGACTTTGGGAGGGGCCAGGGTTGGCTGATGAAACCCCCAGGAGTATAAATGACTGAACATCAGTCTTGAAGCCAAACCGGCCATGTAGTGTGCACGTGGGCAGTTCCCAGCGCTGTAACTTTTTCCTTATGTAGTCCTTTTGTTGTATTTTTGTCAAGGTTTAATAAACCTTTTAAATTTTCAAAGTGAGCAGTTGTTTCTCACAAATCTGTTGTGGAATTCCTAATGTGGCAAAGGCAGCAGTGAAATGACAACAAGCGTCCTTTGCTGTTTCTCCTGTGTGGGCTGAAGCAAGCAGAGCACCTGAAAAGGTATCAATGGAAGCATGCACAAATTTCAAACGGCCAAATTCAGGAAAGTGTGTCACATCTGTTTGCCAAATCTGTAGGCTCTGTAGACCTCTCGGGTGGACCCCTGTGTTCACATTAGGAAGAGAGCAACACTGATAATCAGGACATGTAGCAATAATACTAGAAGCTTGTGCTGGAGTAAGCTCAAAAAGCCTTACTAAAGCCCCAGCATTCTGGTGAAAAAATGAGTGACTCACCCGAGCCTGCTCTATTTTGTTTGGTAAAACATGTTGCACCGGTAGGGTTAACAAGTCTGCCTGGGCGTTGCCTTCTGTAAGAAACCCAGGCAAATTGGAATGCGACCTTACATGCATAACAAAATAAGGAACAGTCCTTTGATCCAAAAGAAAAACTAGTCGTTTCAACCAATATAAACGAACATTATTTCTAACTTAAGACAGAGGCTTCTGCTCTAGACGCAATTCCAGCTACGTAGGCAGAGTCTGTTATTAGATTAAAAGGTGAACTGAATTTCTGAAACACTCTGACCAGAGCAGCTAATTCTACAATTTGTGGAGACCCTTCAACAACAGCAATATCAGATTGCCAGGTTCCAGTATCAGAATCCCTCCATACAATCACTGATTTATGGGTTTTCCCAGAACCATCCGTGTATATTGTCATAGCTTGCAAAGGAATCTCACTTCTCCGTGGCTTCGGGAGCAAAGTAAAAGAACAGCTTAACATTTTGTGTTTAGTTGCATAGATAGATATCTGCCCTGGGTAATCTGCTAAAGCAATTTGCAATTTCTCAGATTTCTGTAGCAACCAATCCAAATAGAACATTGTAAGAGGTAAAAAGATATGGTCAAAATCCCTTCCAGCCAAGGAGGTTAGTCTTTGACAAGCTTTGACAATTAACAGGGCCATAAATTCATCTTGCATGGAAATAGTCTTGGGCATATTGTTAGGCAAAAAGACCCATTCGATAATTAACCGAGGGTCTGTTTTTTCTGAATCCCACTGAAATATCAAGGCATGTGTTTGCCTGTCAGGGTTTAAAATTATTAACCAAAGTGGTAACTCTGGAGACCAGCGAGCTGACTGTGAGAGAGCATCAGCTACTTTTTGAAGCACAGCTTGTGCCTTTGTGTCTAAATGTCTAGGTGATAAGAGGTCAGGCTCTCCCTTTAGCAGGGCAAACAATGGTTCTGTAATATATGGTAGGGATAATTCATGCTATTAATGTATGGTATAAAATATTGTGAAATCCAAACCATGTCTTTTGACCACCCCGGCCGGGAGCAGCTGTCTTATTCAGATTCAACTAGTTCCCAGACGCAAGTTAAGATAACAATCGATGCCTTAACATAAGAATAGAAGCTTCCAGGACGATGATCATCGGTTTCCCAAGTTGTTGGGAGCCACCCGAGAGTGATTATTGCCTTGCAGATTGCATCTATCAAGATAGTCAGTAGTATCAGCCACCCTGATACATCTGAATACACGGCTTCTCCGAAGCCGATTGACACCAATGGCACACCTGGACTGGGCTTTTGTCCACCCCACCTCTGCACATGGAAAGCAACAGCAATGCATGTGAAGAGACACAAAGAAAATTCTGTCATCTTTGCCTCGGGCAGAATAAACTGTATAAAACCTCGCGCGCGAAGCCACGAGCGTGAACCCAGGGGGAGACTGACACTCTGGAAGTCAGATCCAGGTTCACCTGGCGTCGACCCCAGGCTCGACGCCATATCTTTGGCTGTGGTGGTTTCGAAGACCAAACTTCGGTCTTGCAGACAAATTAATAAATCTTTGCTAAATTTTTGATAATTTTGGCTCACGATTTGATCATTTATAACAGTTCCAATTCTACATTTCAAATTCCAAGCAAGGGACAAACCCAGTTTATAGCCCCTAGTAATTTTTGTACATCGTGCAGAGTTTTGAGTTCAGCTAAAATATGCAAAGGTTGTGCCGAAATAGAGTGCATTCCAATGCGCCAGCCCAGATATTTCCATGGGGATATCTTTTGAACCTTTTCAGAAGCAATGGTCAGATCCGATGATGTGACAGCCTGGCTGACGGCCAGCACTGCTTCTTCCATTCAAATCACAGTTTCTGCAGAGATCAGAATATCATCCATGTAATGATACAACAGAACATCAGGCTTACGTTCCCGGATTGGACTTAGGGTCCTTGCAACATACCATTGACAAATACTTGGACTGTTGCGCATGCCTTGTGACAATACTGCCCAATGATATCGAATTAGTGGTTCCTGCATATTAATGCTTGGTACAGAAAAGCTGAATTTTGGCGCATCGTCTGGATGCAGTGGAATATCAAAGAAACAATCTTTTAAATCAATCACTGTCAAATGCCAATTTCTGGGGATCATAGAAGGGGAAGGGAGCCCCGGCTGGAGGGCCCCCATTTCTTCTATTACTTCGTTTATCTTCCGCAAATCATGCAATAGCCTCCACCCCCCAGATTGCTTTCTGATCACAAACACAGGGGAATTCCAAGGGCTATTAGACAGGACCATATGTCCCTTTTCCAGCTGTATCTGTACAAGTTCTTGTAATATGCATGGTTTGTCTAATGACAGGGGCCACTGGTTCACCCACACAGGATCAGAGGTTTTCCAAGTCAGTTTGGGGGTGTCACGCGTCCCAATGACCCCTATACAAAAATTTGAATTTATAAAAATCCCCCACTGTGTTAACACATCCTTCCCCCACAAAACCAGGGGAACAGAAAGCACAAAAGGTTTTACTGTGGCTATCTGCCCATCTGGCCCTGTTATTTGCACCAAGTGTTGGCTCTGCAGGCTTTCACGATTCCCACCCACGCCTGAGAGTACCTGAGGCACAGTCATTAGTGGCCATTCACTGGGCCGTTGGCTTTTTGAGATAACAGTCACATCGGCTTCTGTATCAATAGGTCCCGTCAGGACTATGTTTTTACCTTTTAGAGTCACTTTCATGTGTCCATAAAAACTGTGGGACCCCTGTAGAACCGACATCCCCCTCCCTCTTTTCAGCTATCGGGAGTGCAGACAGGGGTGCTGAAGGAAAGGGTATAAGTTGAGCTATATTGATCCCGGCTGGGACTACAGAGGGCAGATGGGGGGTCCAAGCCATGATCTTTATTTCCCCAAGGGAATCAGAGTCTATAGCCCCAGGGAGAACAAACAACCCTGTTATCGAGGTGGAAGATCTGCCTATAATCAAAGCGTGCATATTCTGTCCTGGCGGTCCGTAAACTCCTGTGGGAAGCAAATGGACATGTGAAAAATGTGTATTTTATGACTGGCTTTTCGCAAATATTAAAATGAATATTATATGTGTTATGTTAGAAAGTTATGCTGTATTAATTTTCTTAAGTAGTGTGTTAAATATAGTTTTAGGTTATAACATAATGCTAAAATAGAAACTATGCTATGTAAGATACTTTTTTTTAAGAGAGGACTCGCACCAAAATAGCAGCCACAGGACACCTGAATCTTTCAGAGAAAAGAATTTATTGCTCTCTTATCGAGTCCTTCCCGCATTGCTCAGCCCTGAAGACGCCATCAGGATTCAGAGGAAGAAGTTGACACTGACCAGACAAAATCCTTGTTTGAATGGAATTTATGCATCATGTATGAGGTGTATGAATATGTAACAGGCTATTGCTTTTAAGGGTTAATCCTCTGTTAATGTGTGTCCTTTTTCGGGCTTATTTTGCCCAGAAAGAGGTACCCGGACCGTTCGTAACTCTTTGTTCTTATTGTCTCGTATTGTCCTAAATTCTAATTGTCCAAATCTTTATTACTCTAATTTTATTACTATTAAACTTTTAAAATTTTAAAAACAAGTGGTTGGTGTTTTTCACAATTATGGTAGCAGAGGATGGTTAACAACACCTAGCTGCCGGTGCTTTAGGAGAGTCAGGGTGAGGAAGGCGTGCCCTGCCTGATTTAGGCAGCCTTACTCTGTTTCCCCTTGTGTGACCGACAGACTCAGGTTAAGATCGATGGACAAAAGAAGGCAATAAAATAAAGAAAAAGGAAAAAGGCTCCCTAAAACTGTGGTAATTGGCCCCCTAAGACTAGTAGTGCACATGAAGTACCGAGAAAGGAACAAGGTTTGGTAAGTACTTTTCGGGGGGGAGGTACGGGGGGATAAATGTGTGTGTGAATGAGAGGCGGGCTGGTTATCCCAGACCTGCTACCTTAGTGAGGAGTGTCCCATGCTGCATTTCCGTCTTTTCGCGAGAAAAGCGGCCAGTAAAGAGACGAAGCGAGAGATAAAAGGAGTGAGAGAATCCCCTGGGGTAACTGGGACTGGGTCTCAGGCAGGGGTTGGACCCCTCAGAGGAAGGGAGCATAGGAGTTTCCTAGCCCAATCCACTAGGAAACGGGACAAAAGGAAGGGGGCCCTAAAAAATTCTGCAGGATTGAGGGATAAGAGTGCCCAAGAGCATCCAGAATTAAAAACCTGCTGGGCTGAGGGATTAACATTCCAAGAGCATCCAGGGTTGAGCAAAATTCTGCTGGATTGAGGATATGCCCAAGAGCATCCGGGGTAGGACAACACAGCTGGACTGAGGGATAAAAAAAGCCCAAGAGCATCTGGGGTTGGACAACACAGCTGGGTTGAGGGATATCCAATAGCACTGGGACTGGCCAGTAACACCTAAAATTGTAATAGGTGATTTGAAAGTAAAAGGTACCTTATTGTTGTCTTGTTGTGTGTGTGAGAGTGAGTCAAATACAAAATCAGCCTCAACTTCTCAGGCAGGTGGGAAGGGGAAGGCTGTGGAAAGGGATGTATGTGACCCGCAAACAAGCCATTGTCCCCCCGGGTGGGTGGGGGCTGTGGCATAAGGTATAGGTGACCTGCAAACAGGCCATTGTTCTCCTGGGCATGTGGAGAGAGCCGTGGCTAAAGAGTGTGAGTGACATGCAGCCTCACAGGTGAATGGGCACCAGAGGCAATCAGAGTCAGGGCCCTTCCAGGAGGCTCAGTGATACTGAAACCCTGAGGCCAACCCCAAGGTGAGGGGGGGGCCCCAGGGACCCACGATTCTCTGGCTACAGGGCTCCGCTTTGTGTCCTGAGGGTGTGAAAAAATGTGTGAAAGTGAATGAGAAATAAAAGTGAGTGAATGTAGATGAATGAAAGTATATGTAATGTAGATTGTGCATTTTAAGCTTCACTATATCTCCTTGGAGGGAGGTGTATTGTTTTGGAAAGTAGTGTGAAAAAAAGTTGTTGGTTTTTTTTGTGTGTGTGTGTAGTTGAAAGAAAAGTGGTTATTTAAGTTGTTAGTGAAAGTGAGAAACAGAGACAGGGGATTAAAAGAGAAGATCTTGAAAAATGGGACAGAAAACCAGTAAGTTGGATACAGGGGGAAAAAAATGGGGGAATAAAAGCGTGCTAGCAGAGATACCCCAAAATAGCCCTTTGGGAGTTATGTTAGCTAACAGAAACACAACTCCTTGCAAAAGGAGAAAATACAGGGTATGCAGTAGTTAATGGGAAAAACATGCAAACTATTGAAAAAGGGAAATTAACCTTAAACTAGTAAGCTCAAAATTGTGAGTTATATACTTTAAAAAGAGCATTATAATATTTAACACAAAATAAAGGAAATATATAGTGATTCAAGCTATGCCTTTAGAGTAGTACATACCTTTAAAAAATTTGGAAAGGAAGATTACTTACATCAAGAAGAAAAGGATTAGTACATGAGAAACTTGTTTTAGAGGCATTAAAATTACCTAAAAGAGATAGCTATAGTGCATATTAAGGGACACCAAAAGGGAAAGACCCCAGAAATAAGAGTGTTATAAATGATCAAATCGAGAGCCAAATTTATAAGAAAATTTAGCAATGATTTATTAAATTGTCAGCGAAACAGAATTTAGATTGGCAAAAACCACCACAGCCAAGGGCAGCGCCGAGCCCAGGATCGACGCTGGGTGAACATGCGGACCTGACCCCGAATGTCAGTCTCCCCCTGTTCACGCTTGCCACTTTGCGCAGCAAGTTTTTATACAGTTTATTCCGCCTGAGGCAGAGATGACTGAATGTTCCTTTGTGTTCCTTCACATGCAGAACCGGTGCTATACATGTGCAGAGTTAGACAAAAGTCCAGTCCAGGTGTCTAGATGTTGTCAGAGCACTCCAGAGAAGTCGGCATTCACATGTAACAGGGTGGCGCCGGGGATCACCCTAGTAGATGCAATCTTCGAGGTGCGAAATCACTCTTGAGTGGTCCTGGCATTCCAGGGAAGTCAGTGATCATCACTCAGGAAGGTTCCATTCTTACGTTAAAAGACCTGATATTATCTTAACGTCATCCTAAGAATAAGACTCTGCTCCCGGCTGGGGTAGTCAAAAGACATAGCTTGGATCTTACAATATTTTATACATTAATAGCATTAATTATCTCTACCATATACTACAAGAGGAAATAATTTGGCAGATCAGGAAGCTATGGATACAGCAGAAAATGGAGCTGAAAGCTTTATGTTAATATTAATTCCAAATGAGGAAAATTTGGAAATTCCAAAGTTTAGGGAAGCAGAGAAAAAATAATTGGACAAGATAGGAGGTGAACAAGATGAATCAGGGAAATGGAAAGTTCCTGATGGAAGACAATTACTTAATAAAATGCTTACTAGGAAAATATTAGAAGACATGCATCAGAAAACCCACTGGGGTACTCAGGCTTTGTGTGATCATTTTTTGAAGGAACTATGGGTGCATTGGGATTTTTGGAGTAGCAAAGCAAGTAACTGAAAGATGTATAATTTGTCAAAGGATAAATAAAAATGTGATGAGAAAAACAGCATTAGGAGGTCGTGAGTTAGCTCGTCGACCATTTTAAAGTATCCAAGCAGAAGAAAAAGGAGAAAGGAAAGGGAGGGGAACAAGAGAAAAAAAAAACAACACAAAAACCAAAACAAACAAACAAACAAAATCAGAAAAAAAAACCGTGGGATCCTTTGCAGATCTTGCCCCCTCCGTTCACGGCCGAGGCGCCTGTCCCGGGTCCCGGGTCCCAGGTTCAGGCGCACTGCCTGCTTCACCTCCACCTGCCCCGATTCCCGTCCCAAGTGCGGGCTCACTGCTCGCGGCAGCTCCACCTGCCCCTGCCCACACCCCAGCCCCGGCCCCGCCGGTGAATTTGTCTGCCCCGGTCCCGGCCGCCTGGTCCGCGGACGCCCTAACGGCCATGTCTGGGGTCCCTCCTGCTGCATCGTCTATGACCACTGCCCCAACCGCGCCAGGGGTCCCGTCGGTCCCAGCCGTCCCATCCCTGACCTCTTCCCCCACTGTCCAATCCCCGGTTGCTCTGCCCGTGCCGGCTGCGCCGGGCGCCGACACTGCTGCCGGGGTCTCCCGCCTGCTTTGTCTCTGCCGGGAGCTGCCTGATCAGCTGCCATAAGCCATGTGGGGGCTACCCACGCTCCGTCTCGGTCTCCACCGGAAGATCACCCTCTGGCGGTTCCGGCAGCGGACCCTGCCTGCGCCTTGGAGAACTAAGGCTGGATGCGGATCCCTCCCCTCACCCCCCGTACCTCCAACACTGAGGGAAATACAGCGTCTCTCCCGGACATTAGAAAATTCCAATGGCACCTACTGATTGGGATCAAAATGGTGAGGAGGGGAGGAAACACATGAATAATTATCGTAATTTCATAATCAAGGGAATAAATGAGGCAGCATATCGAAGGTGAAATGAAAAAATAAGTTTTTTAAGGGACAGCTTTTAAGAGAGAAAGAAGAAACTCCAACTGAATAGTTAGACAAACTTAGGACATTATAAAAGAAATTGCACTAATCAGGTAAGAGATCTAAAAATCTTCTGAGAGATGGGCACAGAGGGGAAATAGAGAAGTTATAAGCTCTATGTTTTTTTTGACAAATGCTATTTGGAGCCTGTGATAACTTTAGAGTCCCCAAGAAGAAAAATTAGAGCTTGTAGTAGACAGGGACAGAAAGAACATGCCTGTTAAATATTCCAAAAAGTTATAGTATAAGCAAAGACACTGTAAAAGTAACAGGAACAAAAGGAAAGAGTTTCACAGTTCCTGTCTGTCCTGGTTTAGGGCAAATTTTGTAGGAAACCTCCAAAAGGGAGCCCCTCCAGAAAGCAAACCCACACAGACCCTCCCCCCAACCAGTTCGGGAAAGATTCCTAGGAGAGAAGTGGAAAGAATCTGTTTATTTAACATACAAAACACCCCCCAGCACACAAAATGAACAATACCGGATGAGACAACTCTTTCACCGCTCTAAAAAAGATGACAAATTCAGAAAGTCTCCCTGGGGGTGGTCGCTCTGTTATCAGTCCCTCTGGCGCTGGGGATAGCTACTGCAGGCCACAAGGTGCAAACTCTTGGTGTTTCCCAGGTCCCAGTCCGGAGCAGGTTCCAAAAAAGGGAAAGGAAAAACAGTCCAGGGAAAAATTTGGACTGCTTAGCTAAACTAACTAATGAGCAGAAGCAAAAAGCGAGAGCAAAGCAGAAGCAAGAGCAAGAGCAAAGCCAAAAGCCAAGCAAAAAACAAAAGCAGCACTATGTACTGCCCCATCTGTGTGTCCCACCAGCCGTGGGGGAGCAGGCTGATAAGAAACCAAACCAAAACTTTCACTCTTCAGAGCCAGTCTTGAAGGCACAGAACATAATATCCAGCATAAACAGAGCACACAAATGGGGATACAATCATCATAATATCACCCTAGGACACTGTCATTAAAAGATGTGGTAATTGAAGGAGAAACTAAAATTTAGATGGAGGATGTCTTATTAGTGCCTGGGGCAGATAACAACTTATTAAGAAAAGATTTACAGGAAAAGAATAGAGGTTATACCACAAGAAGGAAAAATGACAACTAGAGTTTTAAAACTTAGCCAAGAAAATAAAGAAGAATTAAAAAGCAAGTTTGGGCTGGGAAGGAAATAGGGGAGGATTAAATTTTGACCCCATAAGTGTCACAATTGAAAAAGGATTGTCCCATATGTGTACATCAGTACCCCATATTTTTAAAAGGACAGGAAGGTTTAAAGCCAGTAATAGAAGAACTTAAGAAGGATGGGACATTAAACCTTGTATGTCTCCTCATAATACCCCTGTTCTCCCCGTAAAGAAGCCCAATAGAAACTATCTTTTATTATTCAGAGAAACTGAAGTTGAGGTTAAAAAGGCTACTATATAACTTTTAAATTTTCTTGGGAAAAGAAAAAGGATTAAGAGTATCAAAGAGGGAAATCAGAGAACTACTCGGATTATTGGGATATTGCAGATTATAGATTGACAGGTACACACAAGCAATAACATTTTTATATGGAAAATTAACAAAAGAAAATGATGTTAAATTAGAAGAGTTGAAGTTAAAACTAGCCTAAGTACCAGCTTTAAGCTTACCCTTGTTAGAAAAACCCTTTTGATTTGCACATAAATGTAGAAAACTGAGTAGCTCATAAAATTTTAATTTGGGAGTGAGGAGGAGTAAAGAGACTAGTAGCTTATTTATCAAAGATGTTAGACCCAGTAAGCCACAGCTGGCCAGTATGTATTCAAGTTATAACAGCTACTGAGCTACTGCAATCCTAGTAAAAGAAAGTTGTGAACTTACTTTTGGAAGTAAACTAGTTGTGTGTACACCTCGTACAGTCCGGGGTGTGTTGGATCAAAGAAAAGAGAAAAAGATAGGGAGAAAAGAAAAGAAAGTAAGAAGAGAAGAAAGAGAGAAGTTGAAGAAGGGGGAGGGGTGGTTAGCAGATTTTGGGATGTTAGAATGTGGAGTGATGATGTCTTGGTGCTGGAGAACAGAAGTGTGAATGCAGTTTCTGCATGAAGGGCAGGGAAGTGTCTTAACACATGGTTGTAAGGAGGTTATTAAATTCCCAACTGGGGTCCGGAAAAGGTTTAGCAGAACAGGCCCTCCTTAAAGGGAAAAGAACATATGTTGACTAAGAAAAAAAAAAAAGAATGTCAGAAGCACCTGGGTATGCCAAGTTTGGGGTTGTCAAGGTTGGGAGGTGTTTGACCGCTCCCATACGAGCGGTGGGGTCCCAAGTCCAGGATGGCAGCATCGGCCGCTGCAAGCGGGTCGAGGGAGAGAGAGAGAGAGAGAGAGAGAGAGAGAGAAAGAAAGAGAGAGAAAAAATGAGAGAGAGGGAAGGGGCGAAAGGGACCCAAGGCATGTCCCCAGGGTCCCCATGCCCATGCCTGTCTGTAAGTTGTCCCCTGCTCCCACTAGGGCAGGATCTGCCCTGGCCGGGGCCCTGCAGTAAAGTGGCAGCAGTGGGGGAAGGGCGAAGAACAGCATTAAAAGAAATGCGGTTAAAACAAAAAAAAAAGAGAACGCTTTTGTTCTGAGGAATGGGTCTGTAAGGTTAAAACAGTTAAATGGTGCCCAAAAAGTAAAAAGCGATAGATGTAATTGATCTCGCGTTAAAATCGGCCTGACCTTTCTTGTTTAACTAATTGTAGCTCACAGAAAGAAAAATTTGCCTCTGCAGCTGTTAGCACAGCTGGATACAAGAAGAAGAGGCTGCTGTGGAGAAAGCTTTTAGCTAAACCCAGTAAGTTTTGAAGAAAGCTAATGGTAAAAGTTAATGCTGTATTGTCTTTGTTTTATCACTGTGCTATTAAGAAGTCCTTTCCAGGCACTACTGAAACAGCAATCCAAACCACAGAAAGAGGGAAAATTCATGCCAGCAAAATCAAAGGACTTGTGAACCAATCTGAGGAACGGACTATCACATCTAAACCGAGTGATACCAAATTGACTTCCAAAGGGGGACTGGGTCGTAATGGTTTGGGAAAACCCAAATGATCCAAGAAATGTACAAAGAATAACACCTAATTAGGAAATAAGGCAAAGCACTGCCTGAATAAAACATCTCCTTGGGGAGGAATACTTCAGACAGAAGGATCAGGACTGTTTTGGTCAAAGAGTTCTTATATTCTGACCTTAGCCTGTGAATTGTACAGGGAAGAAGGGGAATTACCATCTCCATTAGTACCATAACTGTAAACTTTATTTGATTCATCCTGATACTCAACATGCTAGCTGGGTTATAAGTAAATGTTTGAATTGTAGGAATAATTAGTATTGTAGTTCACAAAATTTATGCTCTTGTTGCAAGAAGTGTTAAAGTAATAACGTTGTATTGTGGATGGGAATTATTAGTGCCTGTTGAATGGGAGATCCCTGAGGAATGGTGGGAAACCACAGTTAAGGGGTGTTAAAAAAAAAATAATTTACCTGGAAATTAGCTAAGAGAAAGTGACAAGGAAATAGAGGGCAAGACCAGATTGGCCTCTGTATTCGCCACCAAGAAGATGAAATACACCTGCTGTGGGTTGCAACCCCACAGGCATGGGAGGTGGGAGTATAAGCCATACTGAACCTCTGTTATTCCAGTTTCTGTCACTCATTTGTTTTCTTTTCCCTTTCAGGATACCGACACGGTCGTGTCACAAATGCTACAGAAAGAATCACATGGAAAGAAACCAAAGTTCCTCTTTTATTGCACGCACCCATGTCAACAGCCACTGTTATAACCCATCCAAATTAAGTACCTGTAGGCAAAATGGGGAAAATTACTGGATTGCAAGAAACTTAGGAAAAAGCGGTAATAGACGGGGAATTGAATGTCCAAAAGGAGAGAGATTAATTTGTTTTACATTTAAAGATACAGTTCAGGATTCGGTAAAAACAACAACTAGTAAACAAAAGAGTAAAACTGTAGTAGACTCTCTGGACATGGGCAGAGCCCCATGGAGAATGGAACAAAAGGAATGATGAGACAGCAATATTACTTCCTGACTCCTTGACCACCACCCTAAGGCCTATCCCTGTAACCCTATAGGTAATGTTACTCTAACCCTTACCATTGGTCAAATTTGAATTCTTTCCAACCCTATAAAAAGGGCATACTTTAGCCCATTCAGTAGAAGAAGAGCCGACCCGGGACCCTTTCGCACCTCTCCTGAATAAAGCCATCTCTGCGGAAAACCCGGCCTCTCCTTCTCCTCTCTCCGTCTGCTGGAGCCTCTGCCCAGGCAAACTTACCTAGCAAGCAGAGCTGAAATCACTAAAGAGCTTGCAATCACTTTTCCTATCAGCTTGCTAAGGGGGTTTTAGCCTGCGGCCACGGCCTGAGCTACGCCTGGCATCTCGGGCTCCCTGTCCCCCTGGGGACTGGGCTCCCGATATTAATAAGGCCTAACAAGAGACGTTATTAATATAAAACCAGCACAGCAATCTAACTCTGCATTGACCCCAAATTATATGTTGAATCATATTGTAAGACTCCAAGCAGTCATAGAAATGATAACAAATAAAGTTGCTCAGTCATTGGAATTAATATTGAGTCAGCAAAGCCAAACAAAAACTGTAGCGTGTCAGAATAGGTTGGCTTTGGACTATTTATTGGTTAAAGAAGGGGGTGTTTGTGGAAAGTTTAATATATCAGATTGTTGAAAATTGATGACCACAAAAAAGTCATTCTAGAAAAAGCAAAAGATATTTAAAAAAATAAACATATAATAACCCAGGTACCGGTCCAAAAATTAAAAAAAACCAGTATTGAAGCCACATAAAGCAGGCAATTTCCGAGAAATAAGGAGTTAAAGCATAAAAATGCAAGACACTTGAAAAAGCTCAATATTAGGAAACCATGGGAGATAATAAACTACCTAAAAGGACAAAACACATTGACGGGAAAGGACACTGAAACTATAATAACTAGATAAGGGTAAGAAAATGAAAACTCAAGCAGTTCTAGGAGCCAACAGTGTCAGCCTGACCCAGTAACTTCTGCCAAGCCCTGGAGACTAAGCCAAGTACACCAGGAAACTACCCAAATTAGGAGAGGTTCAAAAGTTTAGTCTGAAGATGACAAACGTGAAGACCCCTGCCCATGGAGGAAGGCACAGGAAGTACCACCGAGATGCTCCTCAAAATAAGAAGCTCCACCTACGCCACACCTATATATGAATATGCATGTAAAGATATGAATATGCATGTAAGATGATGTAACCCTATGCTTGGACTTGTATAAAAAGGCTCCATCTTTGCTGGAAACTCAGAAACCTTTGGCCAGCGAGAGCTGGGGTTTCTCCAACGCGTTGTCAATAAATACCTCCTGCTTATAGACTTTAAAACTTAGTCTCTGAGCAGTTAATAATTCGCCTTTTGGGGCAAATTCGGTATCAGTATTAAAACCTAGCTGGTGGGGTAATGTATTAGAGATAAGATAATAGAAGAAATTAAGAATTTTCCTTTTATGTGTTACAACTGTTTTGATATTTCTTCCTTGTGTAATCCCCTGTTTTCTTCTGCCAGCATAGTCCAGAAGATGCAAGTAGACAAGAAATATTGCTCAATCCAAATTATTTACAAAGAATAAGAGGGAGCATTGTGAAAAATGTGTATTTTATGATTGGCTTTTTGCAAATATCAAAATGAATATTATATGTGTTATGTTAGAAAGTTATGCTGTATTAATTTTCTTGAGTAGTGTGTAAATATAGTTTTAGATTATAACATAATGTTAAAATAGAAACTATGGTATGTAAGTGTCCTGAGTTGACTATATGATGCTTTTATCCCCAATCGTATTGTTCTGTTTATGCTGAATAAGTTTTGCACCTTTAAGACTTGTTCCAGAGAGTGAAGGGGGGAGAGAAGAAGCACACAGTTTGTTTTCATACACTGCACTCACTCCTCCACATTCCTGCTCCTGGACTGCGTTGTCTGCGGAACTGTTTAAACCTGCTCTGGAGTGAACACCCAGAAGAGCACCGGCAGCTTGCAACTGTGGCCCACCGGGCCAGGCCTGGGCCGGGCCATTTCCACCACCGGAGGGACTGATAGGAGACTGAGTGAGCTGAGCTGCAACCCGGGGAGGGGACTTTCTGAGTTTGTCATCTCTTTTGGAGAAGCAAGGGGTTTTATTGATTAATATTGTTTAATAAACAGGTCTTTTCCCACTTTTCTCTAAGGAGGTATTTTCTCCCGGACCGGTTGGGGGGGAGGGGCCAATTGAATTTGCTTTCCTACAGGAACCCCTTTGGGGGGTTCTCTCCAAAATTTGCCCTGAACCAGGACAAATACTTTTTTTTTAAGAGAGGAATGAGGTACTTGCACCGAGATAGCAGCCACAGGACACCTAAATCTTTCAGAGAAAAAGAATTTATTTCTCTCTTATCGAGTTCTTCCCGCCTCGCTCAACCCTGAAGAGGTCATTAGGATTCAGAGGAAGAAGTTGACACTGACCAGACAGAATCCTTTGTTTGAATAGAAGTTATGCATCATGTATGGAGGTGTATGAATATGCAATAGGCTATTGCTTTTAATGGTTAATCCCCTGTCATGGTTTGACACTGGCACAATGCACAATGCCAGCGCCCCCATGAAAAGATACCTCTTCCCTGGTGTCTGCTGTGAGATGGGGCCAGGAATAAGCAAAGCAGGCTTCTAGCTTATGAATAGAGGGAACAAAAAGTTTATTAACTACACTACAAACAAGACACATACACACGCAGACACACACACACACACAGACAATGAAAACTTCACAAAAGCATTTCCTCCTCCCCCCTACCAAATTCTCCCAATACATCTCTCAAAGTTCAACTCTCAGTCCATCATCACTCTGTAAATACTCAATCTTCAGTCTATCAAGAGCAGAAGTCCTTCTTGGGCCATGGTGACCTCTTCCTTTTCATGTCCAGTGCTCTCACCACATGAACATGGACTAGAGCTGCTTCGAGGGTTGTCTTTTTTAAGGATGCTTTGTCTCTTTCCAAAAAAAGCACAGTCTCACCTTCGGGACATCCTTTGTCCCCCCCATATTTCTCTACCCCCTGGGGCCGGGGGGTCTCCAACACTAAACCTTCGGGACATCCTTTGTCCCCCCCATATTTCTCTACCCCTGGGGCCGGGGGTCTCCAACTGAACCCTCTCGGTCCGAGCCACCGCCTCCCCCTGGATGCAGCCTCTGTGTCACAAGGAAGCATGGTTCTGTCATGGCTGACAAAAAGTGTCCAGCTACAGCTACTTCTTATCTCTTGCCATCTAGGGTTCTCTCACAACCCCGCATTCACAACACACCTGCCTATTTCTTGCACCAGAAAGGGTCAATGCTCTGCAAGATTTTCATTGTCCAAACAGGGGTTAAAGGCTTCTACAGGCGGCCAGGCTCTTTCTCTGCTGCACCTTCCTCCCCTTCTCCACGAGCCGGGCATGCTGCCAACTCCGAGGCTTCAAGGCCACAGCACCGTACACTGAGCGCGGTTTCTGTCTCTCGTCTCCCGGGGGGGGGGGGGCTGCCCAAATTTCTCAGCGGGGCTTCTCTGCTGGGAGGGCTGCACAAGGCTCCTGGTGCACCTCCACCCTTCCATCCCGGGGGCCTTCAATCCCCTCTCTGTCCCAAAACTCAGCTTACCTCAAGGCCGCAGGTCCCCTCCCGCCCAGCCGGCAGGGCTGGACGGGGGAGTCTGACCAGGTCCCAGCTAGAAACCAAAAGGAAGTTCCCAGGGGACAGCTCTGCTTTTAACCCCTGTGTTCTCAGAGGCGTAACCAACCCCCAATGGCCAAATCAGGTGCCAATTTCAGAATCTGAGCACCCATTGGCCTCTGACCACTCCATTCCCAGAAAACCTATTTCCTGTCAAACCACCACATCCCCTTTTAATGTATGTCCTTTTTGGGGCTTATTTTGCCCAGAAAAAGGTACCCAGATTGTCTGTAACTCTTTGTTCCTTTGTCTCGTATTGTCCTAAATTCTAATTGTCCAAATTTTTGTTACTCTTATTATATTACTATTTTTATAACCATTTTATTACTATTAAACTTTTAAAATTTTAAAAACAAGTGATTTGCGTTTTTCACAGGACAGATGAATCAAATAACATTATGGTGTCAGAGGTTACCAGGTCCATTCCTGTGCTACCTGGGATGGCTGGTTTTAAGTCAGCGATAGTTGTTCGGTGGGTGGGGCAGGGCTGATTGGAAGTTCACAGTTGCTCCCAGCTGCTACATTGGCTGTGGAATTTGTGTCCCGTGCTGCGAGAGAAGTTTCCCTGCAAAGGCTGGACATTCTGGTGGAACTTAGAGCTGCATATATTAGCAAAGTGAGGGCCTTTCCAACAGCGAGGGCATACACCCGGACCTTTAGGTTTTTGCATTCTTTGGCAGTCTCTTTGGATATGTCTATATTCCCCCCCAGCCAAAACAAGCCAGCTGTTTCCTGGGGATGAATTTCAGGCCGGCAAAAGGGTCCCTTATGCTTTGCCCCATATGTGACTGCCGTGGTGTGTGGTAATGTCCCCAAGCGGTTGCACGCTTGTATCATTTGGAGTAAAGTGGGTTCAGGTTCAGGGGGTAAAGATTTTAAAAGCTGCTTACAGTCCAGGTTGGCATTCTCAAGGGCCACTTTCAGGAGTATAATCTCCCTGGCTTGCTCACTATCGATTTGTCTCTCCAATGTTTGTTTCAATCTGTCCACAAACTGCATGTAAAGGCTCTTGTGGACCTTGTTTGATATTTATGAAGGACTGTTACAGAGTTTTGGCATCAGGAACCTTAAGGAATGCCAGGCAAGCTGCCTCTGTAATACCCGGTAGGGCTTCTCTCGGTAAGGTGGCTTGGCCATTAGAGTCGGTATGCACCCCCTCCCCCGCAAGGTGGTCAATAGTTAAGGCAGCCAGGGCTTGGTTTGCATGCCCTGCATACGTTGCAATTAAATTCTCCAGTCCTTTTTTCCCATTGCAACATAAATATTGCCTACTGTGTCGGTGTGAGCAACAGATTTGCCAAAAACTTATATGCCATGAGGAGTCATGAGGTGAGTAGTAAAGGTTGCTCTTAACTGTAGCAGGCACAGGGCCTGCAATGCCTCCATGGCATTCAGCAGCCTAAGATAGGGAATGCCTAGTCATGATGACTGGACCTAAGAAGCCCCTCTTCCGCCTTCCGACCCTTGCTTATCTCTCTGTAAGACTATAGGTCACATTCACCTCAATCCTTACCATTGGACAATTTCCAAAAATCCTGTACCCTATAAAAAGCCCTACTTTTGCCCAGCTTGGCAGAAGAGAGCTGTCCCTGAGACCTTTGCAGAAGACTTCAATAAAGACATCTCTGTGGAACCTTACACAGCGCTTCTCCTCTCTCTATCTAGGCATCTGCCAATGGCACTTAGCAAAGCTAAAGAGCTGAAATCACTAATGAGCTGATAATCACTAAGAGCTGATCTCACTTAAGAGCTGAGCTTGCTAAGACTGCCTGTGGCTCTGGAGCCTGCCTGAGGGGCCTGGACAGGTCGTGCTTAATTGGACTTCTCTGTTTTGGGCACCCATGGCAGCCGGGGTGGGGGAGACCCCGAAAACCCCAAGAGCTGCCTCACTTAACAAATTACTATAGTAGGGGGACCCCAGTCCATATTCTGCAGCAGTACGGCGCAGTTCCTTAATTTCCGAGTGATCTAGAGGCTCCCATTGTGGATTTCCCCCCCTCAGGCCGAACTGCAAGAGGGCCACAAAGATTTCTACCACAGTGTCAAAGTCTCTGCCCTTAAGGTCTTTCCTTTTTATCCATAACCAATTCTTACGCGTATCCGAAGGGAGTAAGCCCGCATCTTTTTTGGGGCCGAGGTCGAAAGAGTCAAACTCCCCTTCACTGCTAGAGTCAGTGTCTGCAGCATAAGCGATAAGCATCCGGCGGTTCCGGGATTGCTGGCAGTGTGGCAGTGGGACTGGGGGTGGTGACCGGGCTCTATCCCTGGCGCTCGCTGGGGAGGACATGCGGACGGGGGTGGGGAGTGGGACCTGGGCAGGTTTCAATCCGGGGCAGTTGCCGGGGCCATCTCAGCAGTAGCCTCACAGGCTGTAGCCTCTCAAGCTTCCCCGCTCCCTCCCTCTTTTTTAATTGCATCCATGACCGCCCTCCAAGCAGGAAGTATTTGGAGCTCTGGCTTGTGGCCAGGCAGCATAGTCAGGTCGTAGAGCATTACACCGACCTTGTCTCAGAAGCAGAGAGTAAATACAGAAGAAGGGATAGTGTCAGGGACCATGTGTGACACCCATCGTAAAAGTGACTTAAGGTCGTGCTTTGGGAGGAGGAAGGTCTATGGTTTCATAGACATGTCTCTCTTTGGACATGTCCTGTCCCATTCCTTTTGTTCCCCTGGCTCACCTGTCAGTCGCAGCAGACAGGCGATTGTGGGCCCAAACGCAGTTCTCTCCCCGTCACAATCAGTTCCAGGTGCTTGCCGACTGCCTGCCAGTCAGGCCGGGTTTTCTTACTCCACAGAGGCACCAATTGTCGGTGATGGAGAGAGACGGGGAGACTGACTTGGTGATCAGAATCCAATTTTATTGTGGGATACAAGCACTTATATACTATTTTAGGGAGACTAGTAATGTGCACTACAATGATTAGGTTAAAATCACATACACAGACTTATGCATATAACAACATCTCTTGCTTGCAGATTTTAATAGGGTTTTCTTTTTCCAGTAAACCTGTCTGATTAAATCTTCTTCCTATCTAGATCTAATTTTCAAAGTTCCATTTGCTTCTGCCAAGGCATTTTGTCTATCAAATCTCTTATGCTAATAAGGTCCAAAGTACACTCTGTCTCATGCACCCCAACATATGCCCAACTCTCCAAAGGCACTGTTGGGTAGAGATTTGTTGGAGCAGCTAGAAGCAAAGATCATATTTAAAGATGGGGAGAGTATTTTGGAGGTAAAGGATCAACAATATGTAGAGATGCTAAGCTTAATGTTAACAATTAGTGAGACCAAAATTGAAAATTATGATGAAATTAACAAGAAAATAATGTATCAGGTGTTTCCTTGGTAATGGGCCTCTAACATACCAGGGAGGGCAAAGAATGCAGCTCCTGTGCAAGTCAAGCTTAAGTAAGGAAAACAACCAGTTAGGGTCAAACAATACCCTTTGAGAAAGGAAGATAGAGAAGGGGTTAGATCAGTAATTGAGAACTTTTTGCAGTTGGGACTATTAAAAGAGTGTCAATCTGATTTTAATACTCCTATTTTACCTGTTAAAAAGCCTGATGAATCGTATGGAGTAATACAGGACCTGAGAGCTGTTAACAAGATTACTGAGGACCTGCACCCAGTGATGGCAAACCCATACACCTTGCTAACGTTTGACACCTGAACTAACCTGGTTTACTGTTTTAGATTTGAAAGATGCCTTCTTTTGCCTCCCTCTCCATGAATCCAGCCAGAAAATTTTTGCCTTCAAATGGGAGAATCCAAAGAGTGGGCGTAAGACAGCTCATATGGATGGCATTGCCCCAAGGTTTTAAAAACAGACCCGTGATATTTGGAGAACAACTTGCAAGACATCTAGAGTCCTGGGAAGCTCCATCAGAAGAAAGACAACTGCTGCAGTATGTAGACAACCTCCTGATATCTACCCAAACCCAAAAGGCATGCGTAGACTGGACTGTAAGCCTCCTGAACTTTTTGGGTTTACAAGGGTATAGAGTATCTCAGAAAAAGGCTCAAGTGGTAAAGCAAACAGTTATCTACCTGGGTTATGAGGTCAGTGCTGAACAAAGGACTCTAGGGCAAGACCGCAAAGAAGCCATATGACAGACCCCAAAACCCCGGACAATAAAAGAACTGAGAACCTTTCTAGGGATGACTGGGTGGTGCAGGCTGTAGGTTTACAATTATGGACTGTTGGTTAAACCCCTGTATGCCCTAATTACAGAGGGAAACAGAGATTCCCAATGGACAAAAGAAGCTACATGCGCCTTCAACCAGTTAACGAAGGCCCTCATGTCAGCTACAGCTTTGGGACTTCCAGACATGTGTAAACCATTTTTTCTGTTTCCTCATGATAAGTAGGGGATTGCTCTGGGAATACTAGCACAAGATTTGGGCCTGTATTGGAGGGCAGTTGTCTACTTTTCCAAGCAATTGGATGCAGCAGCTAAAGGATGGCCTGGGTGTGTCAGAGCCGTTGCTGCAGTGGTGCTGAATATCCAAGAAGCACGCAAGTTCACCCTGGGCCAGAAGATGACTGTGCTTGTGTCCATACAGTGTCTGCAGTGCTAGATGTAAAAGGCGGACACTGGCTTTCCCCACAGAGGTTCCTGAAGTACCAAGCCATAATGGTAGAACAAGATGATGTAGAGACTGTAGTCACTAACCTTGTGAACCCAGCTTCTTTTCTCAGTGGGGATACAGGAGAACCAGTGATCCATGATTGCCTGGAAACTATTGAGGCCATCTACTCCAGTCATCCAGATTTGAAGGACACCCCCCTCAATAATGCAGAGACCCGGTTCACCGATGGGAGCAGTTATGTCATCAGTGGGAAAAGACATGCTGGGTATGCTGTCACCACTTGCAGAGAAGCAATAGAGTCTGGACTGCTACCAACAAAAACCTCTGCACAAAAGGTTGAAATAATTGCTTTAACCTGTGCTTTAGAATTGGCAAAAGGAAGAGAAATCAACATTTATACAGACTCAAGGTATGCATTTGGGGTTGTGCATGCACACGGAGCGATTTGGAAAGAAAGAGAACTGTTGAATTCACAAGGGAAAAGTATTAAACATGAACAAGAGATAATAAAACTGTTGGAAGCAGTTCAGCTACCTGAGAAGCATATTAAGGCACACCAGAAAGTGAGCTCTGAATTGGAAGAAGGGAATGAACTGGCAGACAGAGGCAAAAGAAGCAGCTAAAGGTGAGATACCCATTGATCTCAGGATCTTTTGCTGGTCGCCGTGACACCGAGAAATGTTAAAAGTCTCTTTTCCCAGCCCGAGCGCTTGAAGAATGGGTCAGAGCTCTTCAGTTCTCGGTCTCAAGGTTGTTTATTGCGTCTTATCTATAAAAATTTTTCTCCTGGCCTGCCGAGGTCCGTCCAGCAGGACAGTTCCAGGCACACTGCCTGCCCCCTGGGCGGTGTTATGTCTTTATACTAAAAACTACGTATACAATGTTTACAATTACTTTCCAATACCTATCACCTATGTTAGACAGTGAGCTTCTACTCTAAACCAATCTAAAAGTGCCAACATCACAGCAGAAGATGGAGGCCAAGAAGAAGAAGGAGAAAGGCTGGACATGCCCAGATCCCTCCATCTTGCCTCCTGAACCCCCATTCTAGAAACCCCAAAATCTACTTTTTCAAGCCATGATAATTTCACTATTATTCTACGTAAAGTGTTGTGGCTTGCTGATCTTCATATAAGGTTGGTAATTTGCTCCATGGGTCATAATCAAAACCACAGGTGTTTTGGGCTCAGTGCCAGGGCTTCTGAGCTCCCTGGCAGGGATCTTGGCCGTTCTGGACAGCCAGAGGGATGTCCTGGGTTCCGACATATTGAGTCAGCCTTAATCCCAGATGGACAAATTTCCTTAAAAGTATTTTGTCACAGACATTTCTTTTATGAAAAATCCTCTCTCAGGATTTTTCCTGCTGAAGCTGAGAGTTTCAGCAACAAGATGTAAACAATAGGTTATCTGCTGCTGTGGAATGCAACAGGTCTGTCTGGATTGGCCCAGCTTGGATGTCTAGAGATAATGGCCAATCCAGAACGGAGCTTGCTTGGACACAGTCCGAGAGAGCGACGTTTTTTATCATTCTTTACTTTCTATTCTTAGGTAGCTAGCAGCTTCTGGAAACCTTTCCTTTCTTTTTCTTTTTAGTATAGTTATAATAGATGTATGTATCATAAAATAATAAATCAAGCCTTCTGATAATAGAGTCAAGGATCTAGTCTCTTCCTTCACCCAAGAACCCTTGTGACAACAACCGTCACAGTATTTTGCGGAGATAAATTAAACTCCACAACTTTTGTGAAAGCTGTAAAGCTGGTATGTTTATTACAGCACTGGATGCATGTGGGAATCGTTCCCCTAAAATGACATGCGTACTTCTGGGAACTTCAGGTCCCTTTTTATCTCCCTCTCAAATACATATGCATACAATTTCACAATAGGTTCATACATATTAATTCCACTGATTTTGCTTGACACTTGCCACTAATTCTTCAAAAGGAACTCCTGGGTCAGGTTGCCCTGCTCTGTCTGCCCCCCTCCTCCCCCCTTATCTCTTGTCCTTCAACTGCCAAGCACAGACTCTTCGAGAGAATGGCAGTCAGACTAAACAGCAAGCTACATACTTAACTCAAAGATGTACATTCCACCTAAATAAGTATGGATTTCTACCCAGGAAAATTTCCACTCTGCCTCAGAAGGTAAGCCAATAAATAACAAAAAAGACAAGAGGCTTTTTCAGAATGAAAAAGGAAGTTATAACCAGGAAGGGTGTGTCGCAGACATCTTTTCACTAAAAATCCTTTCTTAGGATTTTTTCCCTTCTGAGGAGCTGAGGCCTATTCAGAAACAAAATGTAAACAATGGTTATCTGCTGCTGTGGAATGCAACAGGTGGATCTGTGATTGGTCTCCTGTGGATGTTTGGATTTAGTGACCAGTCACAGCAGAGCTGGCTGTCGCTCTCCGTCCGAGCCAGCTGCCTTTGTTATCATTCTTTTCTATTCTATTCTTAGCTAGCTTTCTGAGGAAACCTTTCCTTCTATTCTTTAGTATAGTCTTAATGTAACATATATCATAAAATAATAAATCAAGCCTTCTGAACATGGAGTCAACATTCTCGTCTCTTCCCTCATCCAAGAATCCTTGTGACCACTGTCACAAGGGTGGGCTGTTACAGAGGAAGGGAAAGTTTGTTATCCCCTGCTATTTGTTATGGTCACTAGTAAAAGAGGAACATTACAAAACACATTGAGGAGTCGATGCTTTGTATAACTATTTAAAGGATAGGATTATGGCCAGAAATTTGCAGAGTATGGTTGTAGCAGCCTGAATTGCTGCTAGTAAAGTCCAAGGTAAAGAAGCAAAAAGGGCCTTTGCGTAATATCCACAGATGTTTAATTCAGCCGCATGGTGAGATGTTCAGGTTCAAGGCACACACACATTCAGGGTCCAGCTTTCTCTCCCCAGGAGCCTGAGGGCTGACCCTGGTCTCGGGGCAGTACAAAGATAAGGGCCAATCAGGGAGTAGGGAGGGAGTGGCTCAGGGGCATAGGAACAGACATAGGAACAGGGGAAGGAGCCAATGGGGTGTAACAGCTTTGAGGGAAGCTTCTTGTGTTTCCCTGACTTAGGGGATGCCCCCCCAGGGCCTCCACATATGGTTATTCAACTGACTCAACAATGTGGCCTCTGCCTCCAAACTAATCCCAAAAATATCCCCAAATCAAAGCTTGGACAAATTGGAAAAGGCTATGGGCCTGGGCAACAGTGGTAAATTGATTTTTCAGAACTTCCCAGGAAAGGGGGATACCAATATTTATTGGTGTTAACAGACTTTCAGGGTGGCCAGAAGCTTTCCCTAGCAGAACTGCCAAAGCAAGAGAAGTGACCAAAGATTTGTTACAAGAAATAATACCACGCTTTGGAGTCCCAGCCACAATATCCTCCAATAGAAGACCACACTTTATTTCAAAGATTGTTCAACAAATTAGCCGCCACTTAGGCATAGACTGGGAACTTCACACCCCATATCACCCTCAGTCAAGTGGCCAAGTGGAGAAAACTAATCATTTGATCAAGCCACAAATTATAAGATTAGGGCAAGAAGCAAAATTACTTTGGCCCCAGGCCAAATAGGGGAAGAAACCCTACACAGATACATGGTGGCCCTAAACAAACAACTCAGAGAAATCAAAAAATATGTTGCTGGGGCTCGAAGCAGAGAATTTGATGGGCCAATACATGGCATACAGCCTGGAGATTATGTGTATATTAAGTCTTTTGCAGAAAAAACTTTGGAGTCACAGTGGGAAGGACCATTCCAGGTGCTCCTCACCACCTTTACTGCAATCAAAATCAAAGAACAAAATGCCTGGATTCACCATATGTGAGTGAAAAAGGCTTCGAAAAAGCCTTGGAAAGTGACACCGGGTGATAATGAACTGAAACTAAAATTTACTCAGGCAAAATGAGTGTCATGATTTGACATGGGAGGAATTTGGGGAAGTGATGAAAAAGCTTTTTGTGTAACTGACTGTCTGTTGAACCACTGAGAAGCTGGACACGCCTCTGTGAAAGACACATGTTAAAGACAAAAGAAACCCAGGAACTTGTTCTTTGTTTCCCGGCCAGCAAGAAGGTAACACATCCCATGCCCCCTGTCTCGGCCAGGCCGGCCTGGTGGCCCTGCCGCGGGGGGCCGGGCCCCCCTTTCACCCCCCCCTCCCCCCCCGGGGCGCCTGCCAGCCGCTCCATCGGCTCATCAGCTGCCAGGCAAGAGAGGGAGTGCTGCGAGGCCGGCCCTTTTCCGGGAAGCCCGCCAGGCCCCGTCCCGGACCGGGCCAGGCAGACTCTTCCGTGGGGGAGGCTGGGCCCCTCTCCGGGGGGCCGGGGGGATGCGGAGCCCCGTTCTGGCCAGGCCGGGCCCCAGCAACTGCCAGGCAGGAAGGCGGGGGAGGCTGCAGAGCCCTGGCCAGAGTAGGGATGACCGCAGCTGTTAAGATCTTGCCATCAGGCCCCCTCCCCGCAGCGCGGCTGAGACCAGAGGCAACCCTGCAGCCATGCAGAGTGGCCCTGTGGCTAGAAGTGAATGCAGAGAGTTTTCTCTGCAAAGACCAACCATAAAGCTGATCCTGACACAGCACAGCCCAGCTCCCGCCACAAGTTATCGGCTCGTCAGGTGACTATTTGGAGGGCCCAGGTGACATGTTAACCCTTTCAGTGCTTCAATGCTTCCTCGAGGGAAAGGAACAAGATCCAAGCATGTAAAGGAACAACATGAAGACATCATGGTCAGTGAAGGAGGAGTTAAGTCGCAGATGGGAGGGATGAAGGAGATGGCTTGATTTTGGAGCTGAAATCCTCTTGTAAGCTATGGAGAAAAGACTCTTTTCCCCTGTAACGCATAAAACTATGGGGAGATGAAAAGTTCAAATTGATATCGAGCAAAGGCCTCCATGGTAAAGTAAGCAGATGTTAAAGTAGCTGTGATCTCATGAGAAGTTTGAACAGAGAAAGAGAGAAGAGTGATAAGACCCTGTGCCCCCAGGGAGAAGATGAAGAAAATCGCTATTCCCAGGGATGAAGATGATTTTAGAGATAGAAAATGAGAACTTTTGCCCTTGAACAGCTCATCTTTAAAACAGTACCACATAAGTCAACATGGCCCATCAACAAGCTGTGGGAAGGCTTGTGGAAAATGAGAAGGGCTTCATGATAGCAGATTTTACCCCGGGCAGCTGCTAGTCGTGAGAGAGCCACGAGAGAACTGTTTTTTTCCTCTTGTGGCGAAGTCTCCATAACCTTAACAAGAGGGACTTCTCTCCCTAAGTGAACTGAAGAAAGACTATTTTAGAGGTGGTTAACTGTCTGGAAATTTTAGGGTTTTTTTCTTTACATTGTCAGTGGGAAAGACAAGGTTGTGGGGGGGAGGAGAAGGGTTTGTTTTGATTCTTATTACTTTTTTCCTTCTAGTTACTGTTAATAAAATTTTCTTTATACCCTTTTAAGGTTTTGAGTCTGCTTTGCCTTTCTCCTAATCCTATCTCACAGCAGGAAGTGAGTGCATTGGTGATTGGCCAGCACTGAACCCGCCACACTCATTGGTGCATTAGCTGAGAAACCTCAAAATTGGTGTAATATCAAATTGGCAAACCAAAACCACTACACTGAATATATTGCGGTTGGGAACATTTGTCGCATGTCCCGGCTACATGGTGACAGTGGGGGGGCAACAGTCCCCCTCTTTCGGGGCTCCCCAGAATCCCAGCTATCAGTGTGTCATGGTTTGAGGGCTGGCACAATGCCAGTGCCCCCATGAAAATACACTCTCCCTGGTGTCTGCTGTGAGATGTGACCAGGAATAAGCAAAGCAGGCTCCCACTTAGAAAATAAAGAAAAGAAAACTTTATTAACTAAACTACAGCTATAAGTAAAAAGAAACACACAGGGAAAATTAAAACCTTCCAAAAACATTTCCTCCTCCCCCCACCAAATTCCAATACATCCATCCACCAAATTCCAACTCTCGGTCCATCACCACCCTTTAGATAATCAATTCTCAATTCATCACAAGGAGAGGAGTCCTTCTTGTGCCATAGGCTTCCCCTGGAAACACCGTTGAAACCTCGTGTGTTTCCTGTCACTCGTGGCACCGCCCGGAGTACATCTGCCATCGTGACATCTTCCTTCATCTTCCTTCCATGTCCAGTGCTCTCACCACTGCACATGGACCAGAGCTGCTTCTAGGGTTGTCTTTTTAAGGATGCTTTGTCCCGTTCCAAAAAGAGCACAGTCTCACCTTTGGGACACCTGTCCCCCTCAAATTTCACCCCCTGGGGCCGAGGGGTACCAACACTGAACCCTCTTGGTTCTGAGCCATCACCTCCCCCTGGATGCAGTCTCTGTGTCACAAGGAACATGGTTCTGTCCATGGCTGTAACAAGAAGAGTCCAGCTAAGCCACTCCATCATCTCTTCCCACCTAAGATTCTTCTCTACTCTTCCACATCTTTCACTTGCCCAGACCTTCACACTTGCACATTTCCTTCTTCCATTTCATCTCTATCTCTCTTCTAGGAAAGGTTAATGTTCTGTAAAGTTTTCATTGTCCGAAAAGGGGCTAAAAGCTCCCACAAGTGGCCGGACACCTTCTTGCTGCATCCCCCCCCCCCCCCCCCCTTCTTCTCGGCTGTGCTGCCTGCACATGTTATTAAGTTTCAAGGTAGCACAGTCCAGGCACAGGCTGTACTCTCTCTCTCTCCTGGGGGGGGGCTGCCCGATGCCTCCTGCTACTTCTCCCACCCTTCCATCCTCGAGGGCCTCTTCACCTCCCATCTCTGTGCAAGCCCCGGCCTACCTCACCCGGCCACATGGCTGCCCCTCCCCCGCCCAGCCACAGCAGCTGGACGGGGGAGGGATCCGAACTATTTCTCCGCCGAAACCCAAGAGAACTTCCCACGGGAGTGCTCCGCTTTTTAACCCCTGTGTTCTCAGAGGCGTATCCATTGTCTCCAGTGGCCACACCAGGTGCCAATATTAAAATCTGAACACCTGTTGGTGACCACAGCATATCCCAGAAAACCTACTTCCTCTCAAACCACAACACAGTGGAAGCGCAACGCGGAACAAAAGGGCCACAGCACGGGCCTGGGGTGGCACTGGGTTACTTTATTTGATGGTAAACTCCCCGAGTCCTTGGGTCCCAGGCGTCGAACTGGGGGCAAACAACAGCTTATAAAGGGGGGCAGGTCTCAAGGGAGGATACAATGTTCAACTAATCAGGAGAACTGGGGGTGGAACACAAGGCAGGGAATACAAGGGAGGAAAACTGCTTGGGTCAGGAGGGGTTAACAACTGGATGTGGGGGGAAGGGATTTGAAACTTGGCAGGGAAGTAGCTAAGTAACAAACAGATAAACTGACACCTGGCTCAATTGAATAACAAAGGCAGGTCTGTGTCACACTAAAACAGGGGGACAAAAAACCAAAAAGGACTACCAAACCACAAATCAAACAATAAACCTGCCAAATAAAAACACACTGCAACAAACATTAGTTTTGTTTATAGCTGTAGCATTAATTCAGTAAAGTACTTCTATTCAGAACAATTTTGAATGCCCTTGGTCCAAACCTTTAATCAGGTCACTGGCTATATGGGAGACTATTCTGTTATAAAAGATCTGAATCTATCAATTGTAGTCATGCATGGGGACTGGGTGTAAAAAAAGCATGAATGGCAACATGAAGAGTCAAGGTGGCGCGTAGAATGGACACTTCAAGGAGTTATGGGAGAGGTCATCAAAGTAGGATGCTGAATGATCAATGGGACTACCCATGAGAAAGCAAGAGAAATCTATGTTTCATCTGCTCCGGCAGACGGAATATGTAATAATCATCCCAACGAATTGGAGTGTTGGCATAATTTTGCACAAACACAAACTGCTACAGTAGTGTGCATTTGGGGCCAGAGTACTATGGGGTTCTCATTCAAATTTACAATATGTGCCATACTTACCACAACAACAACCACCAAATTGGCCACAAGCACCCGAGCCTCAACCATGCCACCCAAGCTTGAACCTAAAGTTTATGAAATTTGACCATATGTAATAGCAACAATTGCTGTTTAACTCAGAATGGTCCCTCAAGCATGTTGAACTGTTGATGCAGATTGTTATAAATTATCAAATCGGAAGCCAAATTTATAAGAAAATTTAGCAATGATTTATTAGATTGTCAGCAAAACAGAATTTCGAGGAAAAAACCACCACAGCCAAGGCAGCGTCAACCCGGGGATCAACTCTGGGTGAACCTGGATCTGACCGCCAAAACGTCAGAGTCTCCCCTTCGGTTCACCCCGACTGCTTCATGCTGCGAGCTTATATACAGTTTATTCTGCCTGAGGCAGAGATGACCGAATGTTCCTTTGTGTCTCTTCACATGCAGAACTGGGGCCATACATGTGCAGGGATAGACAAAAGTAGTTCCAGGTGTCTAGATGTTGTCAGAACACTTCGGAGAAGTCCGCATTCACATGTAACAGGGTGGCGCCTGGTGCTTGAGTGTAGTAGATGCAATCTTCGAGGTGCGAGATCACTTTTACATTCCAGGGAAGTCGCTGATCATCGGTCAGGAAGGTCTCATTCATACGTTAACAGACTTGATATTATCTGAATGTTGTCCGGGAACTAATTGAATAAAAATAAGACTTTGCTCCCGGCTGGGGTGGTCAAAAGACATAGCCTGGATTTTACAATATTTTATACATAAACAGCATGAATTATCTCTACCATATACTACAATCCCTCCCCATTTATTTCACCTATATAATTCATGCTTACAAATTGCTACCTTTTTCATTTCTTACATCTACCTATCACCATTAAGGGCTCCTCACAAGCAGAGTACTCCTTTACACTATTCGGTACTCCCCTTGTGGGATGCCTTGATACTTTACATTATTTATTTTCACATTTGTTTGTTTTTTTAAATTTTGCGAATGCCTCTGCAGCATTGCTGGCATACTTCCTTTTTTTTTAATTTCATGATCTTATATGTGTTGCTTCCGGAAGCTCCATCCGAGTCCACGGGAACTATAGCAATCTGTATTCCCTGGACCAAGGAGTGGATCAGTCTGATAAAGCATGGAATCAGACAAGGGAGGAATAGGATTCCGGCTACTGAACAGAGCACAAAAAACATCACTTTGTTCTACTATGCCCTATCAAATACTTTGTCCCACCATGAAGACTGTAAGATTGAATTCCATTTTTGAACAGGGACATGGGCCACCTTTTTGATTTTGGCTGCCAAACCTCTTATGGTTTCTTCATAATTATCGATCTCAATACAACACTCTGATTTATTGAACTTTCTACACACTTTTTCTTCTTTGGCTAGCAAATAGTCTAAAGCTATTCGATTCTGGTACACAAATGCCCGTACCTGGGTGTGCTGCCGACTCAGTAAATCTAGGGCTTCAGAGGTGTGATTCGACACAATTTCTACCACTGCCTGCAGCCTAATCAGTCTGTTCAGCAGATAAATCGGAGTCTTATACCCGTAGCTTCCATCCTGGGCCCACGTGGCTGGCCCATAATAATCAATTATTCTTGCCACTGGCCACTCTTCCTCCCCCCAGGTTTGTTTACCACTTATCACTGGTATTATCTTTTTTCAGGCTTCTTCTCTCCCTTCTCAGGGTCTCGTATAATGGAGCCCTCAACAGATTACTTTTTGTCCTTGGGAGAGTGAAGAAAACTGGTCGGATCATGCCTAAAGTGCATGATCCCTTCCACTTTGGGGGTAACTCACTGTATGCCTTCTTTCTAGAGATCTAGTAAATTCTATCAGGGGCTTTCCATTTAATATTTATTTTCCCTGGGTCTTTCATACCTTCCAAGGATTGGAAAGGGTTAGCTCCTGGATTTTTGACCCAGCACAATCTTATCCTTTTGTCCCATTCACAATTTGTCTCGTTCTTCCGGCTCCAGTACCCCAAAGGAGGGGCTGGGTGCCAGACCTTGCTTTTTGTGTCAGAGTTCACCATCAGGGTAGATGCACAAGGAGTGTATCCCACCATCTCAGTGTACTCCCTTCCTTCCCGACTGACGCAGATTGTACCAATTACTCTTTGGTCCAAAATCTACCCTTCAGGTCTCTGCACCAATTTTGAGACCCTCGGATTGTCCCACTTCAAGAACTGCTCTGGAGCTAAACCTTCCCCTTTCCAAGGCCATTTTTTCTGCATATTTCAGCCCCCCACAAATCTAACAATTCGACAAACCCAATTCTGTTGCGATTTCCTGCATCAAATCAATGAACAAGTTCCTGTCTGGGGAAGGTAATTCCCCATCCGCATATTGTTTTTCCAGTATTTCATACTGTTAGCCCAATGTTTTCAATCATTCCTGTTCAACTCTCTGCTTCCTCAATTCTGACTCCCTTTGCCTCAGTTCTTGAGTTATCTCTCTCATTCTTCTCTCAGGATCCTCATAATTTTTGTTTTTCGTGAAACAAACAACCTGATCATATTGCAGGCACACCCTGTCATCATTAGCCGGTGCCAGGTCCAATATGAGTGGGTCCTTGTTCCAGGTAAATTTGTTGTCAAATTTAGTATTTCTCTCCATCTAGTACATTTTCCCATTCATCATGCATATTCCCAGCCTCGCATTGTCGTAGCACAATGGATTCACCTGGTGATATGCAATATAGATTCTGTCTTCCCCCCGACCCACATGGTTCGGTTACATTGATTACAAATGGGGATTGACATCGGTTCCACACTTCGTTTTCTCATTTGATGCTTGTATTCACTGGACTGCCTGTTCCTTAGCCCTGCCTCAGGATTGATACACCAAGTCCTGATCTCCAATTCACACAATTTCACCCGAGTGCCATTCTTCCAACAGTACCTGCCAGTTTCCTTGAGACATTCTCTTGGGGCTTGGTATGCTGAGTGTCCCCCGTCCCCTGCGACTGGGACCACCTGAGTGCACTTTCCACACTCATCTGTGGAGCTTTCGTTTCCCCCTTTCCTTGGGACCTCAGTGTGCAGACTCTGTGTCCCGCACACGACTAGGCTCAGGCCAATCAGCACCCCCACCAGGCGTAGTCCTCTGCCTTTGCCTCCCCCCCCTGGGGTGCCACCAGCGGCGAGGAAGACCATCTTCGCGGCAGCAGGAGTATTCTTCAGGGAACACGCCCTCAGACCTAGCCGCATACCTCCTCTTAAAGGCACCCCACACTGACACTCTGATTGCATCAGAACTGCATGGGACCCTGATGGATTTCCGGCACTCCACATCCAAAATTTCTGCTTGAGATCTAAGCTTCCCACACGCCCCGTTTTGAAAAATGCGGAACCACTCTTGCGAGTCCAATTCAGTGATTCCCAAATTGGTGGCTAAGGTTAGGATATGGTCAGTCAATTCAAGCTCCTCCTCTAAACACTGAGTACACAGCCCCTTTGGCCTCTGTCCCCTTCTACAATGAATAACAAAAACCCCTTGACAATATTCACACTTAAAGTGTACAAATGGATAGCATACACAATCTGACGGTATACAACTTATCCACTTGCTGTCGGTCATTTACGAGGACGTTGGAGTCTGATCTTCAAGTCTCCAGGGGAAGAAGTGACCCTCCACTCAGGTTCTTCCTCCTGTGGCTCGACTTTCTTCACTCTAGATGCGTGTGTCCAAACTTTCTCCGCTGTCCGAATGGCCGTATGGTTCTTTTTCCCGTGTGGATTTCTTCATGCACATTGATTTTTACGAGTGAAAAAACCTTGGGTCTTGGAGATCTCTCTAGATCATTCCGAGCTTGCCGAGAATTGTGCCCTTTTATCTCCCTTGGCTGTGGTTCTGGTTGTGGCTCGCGACTCCTGTTACGGCTCGTGGCTCCGGTTGCGGCTCTTTGTGAATATGAATGGTTTTTCGGAATCCAATCCCGCTCGGGCCGCTGAAATCAGCGGGGCGCCCCCCGGGTGGGAAGGGCATCCCCAACCCCAGTATCAAATCACTTTGGGGTCACCAAATTGTTATAAACAGCATGAATTATCTCTACCATATACTACACAGATCAACATTTCAAAGATTCAACCAGCTTGTTCTCCTTTTCTAAAAACATCCTTTGAGGGTTGGACAACATGATTGCAGAAGCAAGCTCATTTTAAAGGCAGGATAAGAAGAGATTTGACTGGAATACTAGGTACAGGACTAGGGGTTTTGAATGGAATTGGTTCAGAAATATTAATGAACAAACTGGCCACTGCAACCAATGATTTGGCAAAAAATAAGGCAGCCTTTGCAGTCATCTTTATTGGCATTAGGGGATGACCAATGGCAAGTTTTGAAAGTCCTACCAAATTTAGAGGAAGCTGGAGACCAAGACCACAAATTAATAGTAAAGGCACTTAATATGGCTCAAGATAATATGTCTTCAGATTTTAGTTTTATACAAGCACAGTTGTGGATGCAGTCAACAGTTGCCTTAGTTTTAAGAGAAGGAAGTGAAGGCATTTTCCCAATTGAAATTTGAAAGGCTGTTTGGGATAATGCCACGAGTCTAGAAAGAAGACTGCAGTCTTGGTGGACTGTGGTAAATTTTACTTATGACCCCATTACTAATGTGGCCACTGCCTTTGTACTTACCATATGTAGGGCTACAGTTCATGTTATGCACCCTATCATTGCATTAGGATTAAATCTTGAAAAGGCAGTACTTTACCCCTCTGAACATCGGGTATGGGCCAGAATGATAGATAAGAAATGGCAGACTGCAAATGTAGAATCCTGTGTTACTTGAGAACAGCAGGGATTAGTTTGTGAAAGTAATACTATTGATGCCCAAGACATATGTTTAGGTACTGAACAGGGTGTATGCCACTTTGAGATCCACCCAGACACCATTCAGAAAACAGTGCTTATATACATTGGTCAGGGCTGCATATGCTTGAGAACTGCCTGTGCCTCAGTGAAAAGAGACAATGAAAATAGATATTTGTCCGTTGGAAACCACTCTAACTCTTGCATTTGTAATTTTGTTAATATTGTAGGGTGTGATTTTGCATATTCAGTACCAGTTGTCTCCCACCAACTGATAAAGGCCAACTACACAACGTATTACCATTTATCACCTGCACCCATTGGCATGAACCTTACCTTGGTAAAGCAGTTAATGAAACATCAAGATCTGAGTGAGAACTTGTGATATAAGGGTCTCCTCAAGCCGGGTCTTATGAGCTCTTGGAGATTTATATTACACCCAAGATAGCTCAGCCACCTCAGATGGCATAAAATCAGCAGGATGGCTTCTGTGGCAGTGTTGGAAACAGAAAAGTTTTAATAAAAAGCAAGATAACAAAAGAGAAAAACCAAGCCAGGGCAGGAGGCTCTTGCTCCTGGTAAAACACTTCACAAAAGCAATTAGTTTCTTTGTTGTCTTCTTTCTCTAGTAAATTGCTTAGGCGGGACTTTTTGGCTTCTGTCCAATTGGCTATCTTTAAGTTTGAGGTGAAGTCCCCAAGGTCCGATGAGGTGTCTTTTTACCTAATTGAAGAGAGAAACTTCTGGGCTATTTCCTTTTTAAGGAGCCAAAGGATAATTTTGTCACTCTGTCAACAGGGGGCACATTCCTACAAACTTGAGAGAAAATAAAGCAGAGAAAAGGTTTTAATAACTGTTCGTCATTGACACGTTGATGTTCGTGCATCTGAGAAGTAACACGTGACAGACCTCTGTTGCTTCATCAGCCAAACAGCCTGTTTTATTCTTCGGGGCTTGCTTTTATAGGAAATTCAAAGCTCCCAGCTCTAAACAGTTATTGGTCTAATCTCCACGCCTCCCAGACTCTGAACCAGTCAAATGCTTGTAATTTAGGAGAGTTGTTATTGGTTGAGACCTCTGTCAGTCAGCCTAGAGGCTGGTTTATGGAACTGGGCTGGGTTTCTTATTTATAACTGGATTAATGTTCAGCAGAAGTCAGCTTGCATTGCAACATCTGACCCTTTTGTCTTTACCAAAATTGCAACTTGCTCTCTGTCATCTATTTGCAAGGGTCCCTTGCAAACAGGGTGACAGAAAACAGCATGGTTTTAATTTGCATGAATTATATATTTGCGGAGGATCAGTAACGGGACATCACGACATGATCAATATGATCAAGTGAAGCCACTTTATTACAAAAAGCAAGCCATTTTTATACTATTCTCTATTGTTCCCGCCTCAAGCTAATACATGATTGGTTAAATCCTTTTTACGCACGTGTTTTAATATTTCAGTTAATTTTAGTTAGTCTTCCTTCTTCATGCGTCTCACTGTGGTTTTCTTGTCTGCCTTTGCATCCATGAACTGTCTGCTTTTGAGCATGTTCTTCTCCTTTTGTGTCCTTCAAGGACGTGGTGACCTTACTCAGTCTCTGTGAAGGCTGGATTGTGCATATGTTGCATATGTCCATTGTCCTGCAAAAAACTCTCAACATATATTAGTGAAGCTGCAGCATTTAGGTTCAGAGTCTGTTTAGGCAAGAAATCAAGTTAACATGTTAGCATGTTTAGGTTACAAATCATAACATCTTTAAAAACAACAAATCACTTAACTCTTAAAAATGTTAAAGAAAAGTCTTAACTACTAGAAAAACAATTTGTAAACAGAAAAACTAGATAAAGCATTTTTATAAACAGTTTGTAAACGTGAAACATTATTTGTAAACAAAGTTGTAAGTTATATCTTAACTCTAACCTGAAATTAAAAACTTTTGTTCCAGGGTGACATTATGATGCTTGAATCCCCATTTGTGTGTTCTGTTTATGCTGGATATTATGTTCTGTGCCTTCAAGACTGGCTCTGAAGAGTGAAAGTTTCGTTTTGGTTTCTTATCAGCCACTCCCCTACAGCTGGGGGGACACAGAGACGGGGCAGTACACAGTGCTGCTTTTGCTTTTTGCTTGGCTTTTGGCTTTGCTCTTGCTTCTGCTTTGCTCCTGCTTTGCTCTTGCTTTTTGCTTCTGCTCATTAGTTAGTTTAGCTAAGCAGTCCAAATTTTTCCCTGGACTGTTTTTCCTTTCCCTTTTTTGGAACTACTCGAACCTGCTCCGGACTGGGACCTGGGAAACACCAAGAGTTTGCACCTTGTGGCTGCAGCAGCTACCCCAGTGCCAGAGGGACTGATAACAGAGCGACCACCCCCAGGGAGACTTTCTGAATTTGTCATCTTTTTTAGAGCGGTGAAAGAGTGGTGTCATCGGGTATTGTTCATTTTGTGTGCTGGGGGGTGCTGTGCCTGTTAAACAAACAGGTTCTTTATACTTCTCTCTTTGGAATCCTTCCCGAACTGGTTGGGGGGAGGGGCCGTGTGGGTTTGCTTTCTGGAGGGGCTCCCTTTTGGAGGTTTTCTCCCAAATTTGCCCTAAACCAGGACAAACTTTGAAACATTCAACTTTAGAACTGTAAGAAAAAACAAACTTAACAGATAAAGCAATTTGTAAACAAATAGAATCTTTATATGAACTACCATTTCAATAATCCCAGATTTCTATGAGGTCGTTATTATTGTTCTGGTTACACAGTTCTGTGATATGTTTTGAAGGGACATTGTGCTGATGCTGTGGTTCCATGCCAGACGTAGTGCAGGCTGGATACATCTAGTAGGTGTCCAGCATGTCCCAGAGTCCATAGAAACATATTTATCATAGGATTATTGTACTGTTATATGATTGATTGAAAGACATTAGAACATGATATTACCTAAGACTTAAAAGGGGGGGGGGTTACATTCACCCCAACCTTTTTCCCTTTTTCTTCTTTTTCTTTGTATTAATAACTAAAAATAGAAACAAAACACGGACTTGGAAGAGTATTAATAAGGTACTTTTTTGTAGGGGGTTGCCGAGGTTCTCTTTTCACTATGAGGACTCAAAAGAGCCTCTTCCGGATGAGACTTTCTCATTTATCTCAAAGGAAAAAGGGTTTAACTTTTGCAAAGTTTGCATACTAAATATTTTTCTTTACCAGCCAGGTTCATGTCTTGATCAGGGCCATAAAATTGGTTCGGAGAGGTTTGCTGTATAGTGCAAAAATTTTTTTAACATGAACAGCTTATGAATTATTCAAGAAATATAGGTGTTTAAATTTTCTAGTTAATATGGTAACAGTGCAAGTAATACACTTTTCTTAGAAGTTAGACATTTTTTATTGATTTTAGTAGGTGACTTAGGTTTTTAAAATGCTGACAGGTGGCAAATTCTTAGTTAAAAGACTTTGCAGCTGAAATTTGCTTATGCTATTAGTAAATTAATGTTCTATGTATGCTTTAGTGGACCTAGAATGTTACAACGATTATATTCTTTGAATATTCCAGGTTGATCTAGATATATTACAAGTAGAAATACTGTGAGAAAACTTATTAACCTACATTGTAAGATCTCTTTAATACACAGTAGCCCATACCTGAGACAGGTCTCTCCCAGGGTGACTCGGAGGAGGAGGATATGCACAGCTTTGTCCACTAGGGGCAGAGCTGGGGGTCCAGTCCTCATGGGAGCCTTGGGCGTGACCCCAGTCTCTCTGCTTTCCACTGCCTCCCGGGCTCCGGGTCTTGGTTTAAGATGACTTCTTTACTCAGGGCGAGGGGCACAAAGGTTTGCAGCATCTCTGCAGGCTCAGCATTCTGTTCCTCACGTCCAGGCATCACTCTAATTTCTTAATTCTGCATTGGCTCGTTGTTTTTGGGGTCTTTTTGGTAAGTTTGACACTTCCCATGGCATGCTGGTCCGGAAGTTAATTTGCATATTCTGATGCCCCCCCTCCCACATCTCGTCCTTTCCCCTCACTGTCCAGGGAGGTCCCCTCCCTTCACTGTCTGGGGAGAAGAGCCATTAACTTAGCCCTAGCCAGGGCCTTTACTGATACAAAAAGAACCATTAACTCTAACGACCTGTGACTATCACAACAAACAGGCAGCACCGCAGCAGCAACACTGGTCTGCCTGGTTCTGCAAATTCTCTCTACAAAAAAATTGGCAGAATTTTGTTTATAACAGTCCCCCCTCTTTTTATTTGATCGAGCTTAAATTTAAGCTCGCATCAACTTGCAATTTCTGACTCATGAGCTTCATATTTCTTTAATTTTTTTGTATTGATTATAAATTTCTTGAGCACTCTGGTAATCATGGTTACTTAACTTTATTACCTTTCTTGGTTTCTTCAGGTTAAAATTTTTTGAGATCTTTAGGTTGGTCTGCACGGCTAATACTACTATTTTAATAAAACAGGGAAATAAGCATAGTAAAAAGAGCAATCCTCCAAGTATACAGACAGTGAGAACTACTTTTTCCCATACATATTTTTTGAAAATCTCTAGGTTATCCCACCAACTGGAATCAAGTGTAGGAGTTAGTTCTTGGTTATTTACACATGCTAATTTTTTCATTTATTTTGAAATGTTGCTAATAATTGCATTCTTTATTTCTAATACTGCCTGGAGCTTGATGATTCTGTTTAACATAGATATTGGGGTCTGAACTTGGCCTTTACAATTTTGGATTCTCTCAATTTCTATTGCACTTTGCCTCTTCTGTTTAGTTTCTCCCAAATCATTGTATATAGGAACTCCTAAACTTGATCCAGTTTCTTTGGGTAATAGGAAGAAAGCTGGTTTCATTATTCTAGCGGTGCAGCCGCCAAACTAGTCTCCTGACAATTTAGTATATGCTGTAGTACCAGAGATCAAAACCAGGTGTTTAGGGCTCTCCTGAAATGTGTCATTAGTTTCTAGTGGGCATTCCCAATATTTATGCAGTTCTTTCATTTTCCAAAAGGGGCTTATCCCTTTTTCTGTACACTCATAAAATTTATATACTTCATGGTTGATACACTTGTCTCTTTCTTTTTTCTCAACAGACTGTAATTTATTTGGATCTCTTGGGATCCACCGGGTAGCTGAATTCTTTACTGCTAAATACTTGTTACAAACCATCTTTCTTACTGTTTTTACCATTTCTTTTCTTTTGACTAGACCTACTGAGCTTGCTTCAGCAGCATCACATTCAAAGCACAACCAGGCTTCTCCTATAGGGCACTCTCCCAGGAGTGGCTGCCTAAAAGTGGCAGTATTCTGTGCTATTCAATTTATTCTCTTATTTTTCTGATAAAGGACTAATTGGGAGAGGTTAACACAATTAGGGTTAGAATTGATATGGACTCTAGACAAGGAGCTCACTTCTTCCTCCTCATAGAGGGGTTGGTAGCACTTACTGCACGGCTCTCCTGGGCTCCCCAGAGCACCACCAGCAATTAGAGCCATCATTACTACCCTTCCCAAGAGTCTGGTATGGGTCATCTTGCACAGCCTGCCCACCCGGCCTTGCCTCTTGGGGAATTTTACAGAGAAGAAGCTTCTAAGCTCTTTAGAGTTTCTTCTACCCGCTTCTCTGGTTAAACCTCTCTTGGTCTGTTCCCTACTAATTTTGGTTTCTCTTAGGGGAGTGCTCTGTAGAGGATTAACCTGGAGTCTTTAGAACCAAATTGGGGGAACTTAACCAGAATTACTTATTTACAGTCTTAAACTCTTTACAAACTTATTTTACACACAGAACTGTCTTGAAACATTTTAAGCTATGTTATGGCTCTGATACCAAACCCCTTTCCTATACAGTTCATCAGTCTTTTTGACTCTTCCTTCTGAGAGTCAACTTAAAATCTTTTGGTCCTTTTATAACGGTATACTCAGATGAATTAACTCGTGATGTGGTTGACTCTTGTCCATTGCCCGGAGGTGAGAGTGGTGTGGAATCTGGTCCAATGCCAGAGGGAAAACTGATGTGGAGTCCGGTCTAATGCCAGAGGGAGAGTGGGGTGGAGTCTCGTTCAGTGCCAGAATGCCAGAGGGACAAACTGATGTGTAGTCTGGTCCAATGCCAGAGGGTCAATGCCAGAGGGAAAGTGGGGTGGAGTCCGGTCCAATGCCAGAGGGAAAGTGGGGTGGAGTCCGGTCCAATGCCAGAGGGACAAACTGATGTTGAATCCTGGTCCAATGCCAGGGGGTGAGAGTGATGTGGAATCTGGTGATGTGGGTTCCAACCCTTTTCCTTTGGTCTGCACAGTCGAATTATGGAGTACCTGAAACGGGCTTTCAAATATAGGTATTAATGGTCTGCTATTTTATGATTCTATCAAAACTCAGTTTCTCCAGTTAATGTTATGTATAATTGATTAATTTCCTCTTTTCTATAGCTTGCATGTTTCTTTCATCAACTTTTGCATACTCTGTATTTTGCAGGGAGTTGTATTTCTGTTAGCTAACTTAACTCCTAAAGTGCTTTTATTCTCCTATTTTTCTGTGTATTTAACTTACTGGTTTTCTGTTCTATTTTCAAGATCTTATCTATTCATCTCTTGCCTCTGTTTCTTACTTTCACTAACAGCTTAAATATTACTTTTTTTCAACTCTCTACTCTTAAGACAAATTTTTTTTTCTCACACTTTTTCAACACAATACACCTCCCTCTAAGGCGATGTGGTAAAACTTATAATGCACAATCCACATTACCTGTACTTTCATTCATCTACATTCACTCACTTTTATTTCTCATTCACTTTCACACATTTTTTCACACTCTCAAGACACAAAGTGGATCTTTATTGCTAGAAAATCATGGGTCCCTGTGGCCCCCCTCACCTTGGGGTTGGCCTCTGGGACTCAGTATCTCTGGGCCTCTTGGAAGGGCCCTGACTCTGGTTGCCTCCGGTGCCCGTTCACCTGTGAGGCTGTCTGTGTGTCCCTCATGCTCTTACAGCTACGGCCCGCTCACACATCTGGGGAACACTAGTCTAGTTTGCAGGTCACACACACAGCCTTCGGCCACAGCCCCCACCTGCCGGGGGAACAGTAGCCTGGTTTGCGGGTCACACAGTCTTCTTTCTACTGCCCCCCTTCCTACCCGCCCAGGAAGTTGAGGCTGACTTTGTTTGTGACTTACTTTCACACACACAACAAGACAACAATAAGGTACCTTTTACTTTCACATCACTTATTACAAGTTAAGTGCTACTGTCCAGTCTCAGTGCTATTGGATATCTTTCTACTTAGCTGTTTTGTCTAACCTCAGATGTTTTTGGGTATTTTACTATACTTTCTGGTACTTTGCTGAGACAGGACTTATCTGCTCTTGTATCTACTCAAAAATTCAAATTCTTCATTTAGGGGTCCCACCTCAGTGTTGACCAGGGGCTTTTCTAGATGTTGCATCGGGTCCCCTAAAGTGTAAAGCCCCTGACACCCTTAATTGTCACCTCTAAGAACCCTCTCCAAGGCTTCTTGTTCCCTGGCTATTGCTACATCGAGACTGAGCTTTCTACAACACTTTTGACGTGTCCTGCCTCTCCACAATAATAGCAATGTCGTTCGCTCAAAGGGACTTGAGGTCTCTCCATCCCTCTTGTACCTGACAGTACAAGAGGCCTTTCCTTGCCTCCTCCTGGTGGTGGACCCGCCCACCCCACACTTTCTCTAGCTACCGCAACCATGATCCTAGCCTTGGCCTTTGCTTTTACTTTTTCCCTCTTTAAATACACCTTCAATGCTTCTCTTAATAACTCATTAATGTCCTTTTCTTGCCAATCTTCAATCTTTTCCAGTTTTCTCCGTATTTCTGGCCAAGATTTGGTAACAAATTGGACTTTTAGTAGCACTTGACCTTCTGTGGTGTCTGGGTCTATTCTAGAGTACAATTGGAAGTTCCGCTTTAGGCGATTAAGCCAGGTAGCAGGAGCTTCATCCTTCTCTTGTGCACCCTCAAATGCCAATTTGGTATTAGTTCCTTTGGGAACTGACTCTTTGATCCCCCGAATTATCAAAGATCTATATTCCATCATGGCCTTCCTCCTTTCCTCCTGATAAGGGTTCCAGCTGGGATCCGTTAGTGGTAATTTTTGTTCACCTGATGGCACCTGGGCTCCCGGACGGTTATCTTTCTCCCAAATTCTTATGCTAGCTGCCCTAATCATCTGGACCTCTTCTGGGGAAAATAATATATTTAAAATGGAATTCATCTCCCCCCAAGTGTAGATATTTGGACCTAAGAATTGATCCACTTGGTTGGCTATGCCCACTGGGTCCTCAACTAAATGCCCTAACTCTTTCCCAAATCCTCTCACCTCAGAAGCCATTAGAGGAGCATTCACAAAGCCAACACCTCTCACTACTCCTCCCATAGGAACTTCTCTGAGGGGAAAAAGTCTCTCTGCCTTGGAGGTCTTGGATCTGGTACTACAGTATGGCCCATCTTCAGATGCCAAACTACTAGTTTGAGGGATATCTGGGTTACCCTGAACTTTCTGCCCCTCAGCAGGTGTATTTGGTGATAGCTGTTTACCGGGTAAGGAGGCATTTGTGTCCCAACTAGGAGGAGGTGAAGGGACAGCATTAGGAGGGGGAGAAGAGCTTGGGTACATATTAAGTGGAGCTGGAAAAGGGGTGGAGAATACAGCATGTGTAGTAGGCAATTGTGGTGGTGCAGAAGGAACTGGAGGAGCCGAAGGGGGTGGTGAGGGAGTGGTTACTAGGGGAGATACTGGGTCTATCATAGGGGAAGCCAAAGAGGTAGAAGGAGGAATTTGAGGAGGCGGTGATGAGATGGCAGCCGGGGGGAAGAACCGGACCTGCCATTTGAGGTGCCCGAGGAAGAGGATTATAAGGTGGAGGGGCAGCAGGAGGCAAATAATCCAGGGGGTCCCATCTTTTACCAATTCCAGCATCCCCTCCTTCATTCCCCTCTTTCTTCTTCTGCACCTTACAATTTTGCACACCTTCATCCCCAGTAGCGCTCTTTAACCAGCAAGCTACATACAATAATTGCTCAGGATCAGTATCTCCTCGAGCTGTCAGATAGTGACTCAGTTGTTGGCACATCCACTTGTCCCTTGTCCCACACCAAGGCCATCCTCCTTGCACCTCTAATTCTGGCCAGACTTCTACACAGTAGTGGATCATCTTCACCTTATCTAATCCCTCCGTGGCCTCTATAGAATCCCATTTCTCTAACAGTTCCCCTAAGGGGGCTATTGGGAGGTATATTCCTCAATCTCTTGCCTGTCTTTTTACTCTTACACCCTCCAATTTTTCAGGTCTCAACAAAAAAAATTCCCAAAGGTGCCTCTACCAACAGGTAATCTCAAGAAAAATTTATTTGCCTGATGCTCAGGACTTTACACTGAAACAACTGCCTGATCTCTTGATTGCCTAACTTTACTGATGTCAGGCCTTATATCTATCAGGACTTGAAAACACGAAACCCTGGCTTAAGAGCCTGAGTCGTGCCTGACTCCCCTCTGTCAGGAAAAACAGCTGCCTGATTTCTAGTTTGCCTAACCTTCCAAATGTTAGGCCTCACCGTATCAGGACTTAAAAACAAACCCCAGCTTCCTTCGCTGGGATTTGTGCCTGACCCCTTTGTCAGGACTTAATTTGCCTGCAGGGCTTGTGAGCTTGCCCGAACCCTGCTCGGGACTTGCAATCTGCCTGACTTCCCTCTGTCAGGACTTTTGGGGTGCGTGCCACTCATACAACTATTTCCTCCACACGCCCGGAGCGGGGGGCCCTCTTTCCCCCTTAGGAGACGACTCACTCACGCTGATTCCACTCGCTTCCCCCTGTTTCCGGCCGGCCCCTTCGCAGGAGTCTGAAAACGCGGTACTGAGGGGTCCACTCTCGCTCCGAGGGTCCGAGCTGCCGGCCCTTGTCTCACTCAGACACACTCGCTCATCTCCTACTCCCGCCACCGGATTTCTCACCAGTCTGGTGCTCCTGCGCATCACTGGTCCTGAGCCGATCTCTCTGGTCCTGATAGCCAGCTGTCCTCGAGGTCCAAGATGGCCGGTCCTGGTGTTCTCTTCGTGCGTGGCTATCCCGGACGAGGCCCCAGCTGAAATAAACAGGGCAGGAGACTTTTTCTCCTTTTAATGCCTTTATTAAAAGTGAACAGCTCAAGACTGGGAAGCCCGATGGGTCTGCAGTCTCTGTCGTCTCTCCCAGGGTGACTCGGAGGAGGAGGATATGCACAGCTTTGTCCACTAGGGGCAGAGCTGGGGGTCCAGTCCTCATGGGAGCCTTGGGCGTGACCCCAGTCTCTCTGCTTTCCACTGCCTCCCGGCTCCGGGTCTTGGTTTAAGATGACTTCTTTACTCAGGGCGAGGGGCACAAAGGTTTGCAGCATCTCTGCAGGCTCAGCATTCTGTTCCTCACGTCCAGGCATCACTCTAATTTCTTAATTCTGCATTGGCTCGTTGTTTTTGGGGTCTTTTTGGTAAGTTTGACACTTCCCATGGCATGCTGGTCCGGAAGTTAATTTGCATATTCTGATGCCCCCCCTCCCACATCTCATCCTTTCCCCTCACTGTCCAGGGAGGTCCCCTCCCTTCACTGTCTGGGGAGAAGAGCCATTAACTTAGCCCTAGCCAGGGCCTTTACTGATACAAAAAGAACCATTAACTCTAACGACCTGTGACTATCACAACAAACAGGCAGCACCTCAGCAGCAACACTGATCTGCCTGGTTCTGCAAATTCTCTCTACAAAAAATTGGCAGAATTTTGTTTATAACACACCGTTCCCCACAGTTGTGGGAGAATGCCCTGCTGGCAGCACGTCCCAGTGTGGGCTGGCCAAGCATGTCTGTTCAGTGGGAGAACAGGCACAGGGTAGAATTTGCACGGTGCCGACACCAGACACTCTGGCATTGCTAGGACCGTGCTGCCCCCTTCCGTCTCGCTGCACAGCAGTGCCCCCCCTTGTGGGGGGGCTATGGGGGACAATCCTCTTAGAAACAGTGCCAGGTGCCAGCGTGGGGAGGGGGGGAATTTAAGGCAGCTTGGCCATGTGGAATGGCATGGCTACACATGGCGGCCATTTTGTCTGGTCACATGTTCTGCAGGTTTGGAAAGGTGCCCATCCCTCCGATAACTCGTTTGGTGATTATGAACTGACCAGTTCGTGCACAGGTATTGAAGTCAAAAGCAGCTTCTTTAGTTGTATCTAACCCATGGTTCTTAGCCCACTTTATTAATGCTAATAATGCTTTTTCATCATAGTCTACGTCCCATTCCTCAAGAAGACATTTCCATACCTTTAGTACTGGGTGGTCCTGCATAGAAATAATGTTTCCCATGTCTCTGGTGGGGTTTTTCTTCTATTTTCAGCTTCTCTAGTTTCTTTTTTCACACAGCCCTTTGGCTGTGACACTTCCAGCCTGTGAAAAATGCGTATTTTATGATTGGCTTTTCGCAAATATTAAAATGAATATTATATGTATTATGTTAGAAAGTTATGCTGTATTAATTTCCTTGAGTAGTGTGTTAAATATAGTTTTAGGTTATAACATAATGTTAAAATAGAAACTATGGTATGTAAGATACTTTTTTTAAAGAAAGGACTCGCAGCAAGATAGCAGCCACAGGACACCTAAATCTTTCAGAGAAAAAGAATTTATTGCTCTCTTATCAGAAGAAACTAACTTCTTCCTGCCTCGCTCAGGACTGAAGATGCCGTTAGAATTAAGAGTAAGCAGTTGACACTGACCAGACAGAATCCTGTGTTTGAATGGAATTTATGCATCGTGTATGAGCTGTATGAATATGCAACAGGCTATTGTTTTTAAGGGTTAATCCTCTGTTGATGTGCATCCTTTTTCGGGCTTATTTTGCCCAGAAAGAGATACCCAGACATCTGTAACTCTTTGTTTCTATTGTCCTAATCCAAATTGTCCAAATTATTATTACTCTAATTATATTGCTATTTTTATAACCATTTTATTATCATTAAACTTTAAAAATTAAAAAAAAAAAAGTGATTGGCATTTTTCACCAGCCTTTGCTGCAGCATTGATTCTTGCTGCCTTTGCTGCAAGTTTTGGGCCCTTCCCGCCTCTTTCCAGCTTTTCGCTGTGGGGATAGGCTCTTCAGGCTCTGCCCTCTGTCTCTCTCTGCTTCCCCCAGGCTAAACCTTGGACTGTTCATCCTCACACTGGTGGCACCATGTGACACGTGATGTTCGTGCATCTGAGACGTAACACGTGACAGACCTCTGTTGCTTCATCAGCCAAACAGCCTGTTTTATTGTTCGGGGCTTGCTTTTATAGGAAATTCAAAGCTCCCAGCGCTAAACAGTCATTGGTCTAATCTCCACGCCTCCCAGACTCTGAACCAGTCAAATGCTTGTAATTTAGGAGAGTTGTTATTGGTTGAGACCTCTGTCAGTCAGCCTAGAGGCTGGTTTATGGAACTGGGCTGGGTTTCTTATTTATAACTGGATTAATGTTCAGCACAAGTCAGCTTGTACTGCAACACAATCATGATGCAAAGGAAATTAGCGGGGTTTTGCAAAGAATAAAGCAAGGAGCAAGTCATCATTGGTGGGATGTACTTTTTGGATGGTCACCAAAAGCAACTGGTATACTTAATGCCCTAATCCATCCAATTATTGTTTTTCTCATTTTAGTTGGCATAAGCTTAATTTTGTCCATCGCAATACTTATTTGGAATTGGAGGATGCTACAGCAAATGGCTGTCTTGACTTCATTGTCAAGAGCATGTGGTATAGCCTTGAAAGATACTTACCGGATGACTTGGTTTGATGAGGGAGGATCTGTATTGTCCTAGATTGCAAGGCAGTGTGTGTATTCTGTTTGCCATCTGTTAGAGGTGTGGCAGTTATCTTCTGTTAATTGGGCAGTTTTCTTTATCTCTTCCACAAACCAATCCTCCCTCCGGGCAGACATCTGCTGTTAATGGGCTATGTAGCGTGACTACATGACTGATAAAAATTACAGCATCCCATTGTGAGATGCCCTGCTCAGAGGGGAAGAGCCAAGCATTCCTAACTGGATATAATCTGAGTTTTTGGGACACCAGATCAGCCTTTCCACTTGATTCCCAGAAGAACAGCTGCCTTTTCCACTAGATCTTCAGAGGAAGATTACACCTTTATACAGGATCACTGCTCCAACAGAACCACATCTGCCACTCCGAGAGGACTAGCAGCCACCATTCCAATTAGACTGCTACCAACACCCTGACCAACAGGGTATCACATTGTATTCTGACTCTATCATTAGTTTTTCTTTTGTATTATTTAATGTATTTTTTCTTTCCTTTTCCCTAATAAATTATATTTCTGACTTAGAGTCTCTCACTAGTTTTGCTTTCAAACCAAAACAGCCCAATTTTCAAGGAGGGAAAGAAGAAGGACCCTGTAAACTACAGGCCTATCAGTGTCACTTCAGTGCCAAACACCTGGCATCCTGACCAAGATTAGAAAAAGAAAATGTTAACCCTAAGGGCCCTGCTAAATTGTGTTCTTGCTGAAGGATGCTATGGAATCTCATTTCTTGTCGGAACACCGCCATATGAGTGTTACCCTGTGGCTTATCATGATTGAAAACAATCACATACATGAAATGCTTGAGGCATGTTTTGTGTGTTACAAGATTAGCAAGAGGCCCTAGGGACCAATGAGAAGGCGATTGTTTATCCGTAACAAGATTAAATAAAAGGGAGCTCACATGAGAAAGAAGGAGAGAGAAAAAAGGGAAAAAAGCAACACCTGCCGAGCCCAACACTATAACACCGTATCAGTGTGTTTTCTTATCATCACCAATGTATATTTATTTTCGTAATTAGGTCTTTCTTTTAATTTAAACCCATCACCAACACAGGGGAGATTTAAGTTGGATATTTGAAAAAGGTTCTTCACCCAGAGGGTGGTTGGGAACTGGAACAGGCTCCCCAGGGAGGTGGTCACACCACCAAGCCTGACAGGGTTCAAGAAGAATTTTGACAATGCTCTCAGGCACATGGTGTGACTCTTGGGGATGGTCCTGTGCAGTGGTGAGTTGGACTTCAGTGATCCTTGTGGGTCCCTTCCAATTCAGCATATCCTGTGATGCAGTGATTTTGTAATGTGGCATCAGTAACATAGATATTGGGATTGAGTGCATCCTCAGAAGGTTTGTAGATGACATCAAGCTGAGTGGTGCAGTTGATTCTCTAGAGAGAGGAGATACCATTCAGAGGGCCCTTGACAGGCTTGAGAAATGAGCCCATGTGAACCTCATGAAGTATAAGGCCAAGTGCAAGTTCCTGCACCTGAGTAAGGTTAATCCCAGGTTTCAATACAGACTGGGAATGAATAGATTAAGAGCAGCCCTGCAGAGAAGGACTTGGGGATGCTGATAGGTGAAGAATTGGACATGAGCTGTCATTGTGCACTTGCAGCCCAGAAAGCCAATCCTGGGTTGCATCAAAAGAAGTGTGAGCAACAGGCTGAGGGAGATGATTCAACTCCTCTACTACCTGGAGTACTGCATCCAGCTGTGGGGTCCTCAGCACAGCAAAGACACAAACCTGTTAGAGCATGTCTAGAGGAGGGCCACAAAAATGATCAGAGGGCTCCAGCACCTCTCCTATGAAGAAAGGCTGAGTGAATCTGGGTTGTTCAGCTGTTTTGCGGAGATAAACAAACCTCTACAACTTTTGTGAGAGTTATAAAGCCGGTATGTTTATTACACATGTGGGAATCGTTTCTTTAAAATGACATGCGTACTTCTGGGAACTCTAGATCTCTTTTTATCTCTCTCAAATACATATGCATGCAATTTCACAATAGGTTCATATATATCTATTCTACTGATTTCACATGACACTTGCTACTAATTCTTCAGAAGGAACTCTTGGGTCAGGTTGCTTTCCTCTGTCTGCTCTCTTCTTCTCTCCTTATCTCTTGTCTTTCGGCTGAAGCAGTCTAAGCACAGGCTCTTCAAGAGAACAGGCAGTCAGACTAAACAGCAAGCTACAGACTTAACTCAAAGATGTACATTCCACCTAAATCAAAATGGATTTCTACCCTGGAAAATTTCTACTCTGCTTCATTCTTCTCTTTCCTAAAAGGAATAAGTAAATTATTTTACTTCATGCAAATTCCTATGACAATAAGCGTACTTTAGTGCTTTACCATGTACGTTTGATAAGGAGGTTAACACAGCTACTCACTGTAGTATTCTCTAATTCTAAATTGGCAATATAATGGATAATCTTGAACTTATTCTAACTAATATTAACAAAACTACAATGGGATGACACAACTTATTAAAGATTCTATTTGCAGTTGGTGACTACCTAAAGATCACATCCCACCAGTGATGATCTGCATTTTGTTTTATTCTTTGCAGAATTCTGGTTACTTCTTTTGTATCATGTTGGACAGTAATTTGGGTTTTCTTTCTGCTTTCTTGGGTATTTCTTCAAGATCTCTAGTAGGTTTTTGGTGTTTAATTAATTGTTTTACCAATGTGAGGTCCATTCCAATAGGAGTAGGTGACAGTCTGTGATACATTGTGTAATTGGTTTTAATCAACTGGTGGGATGTCACTGGGGCCACGTACGAAAAATCACACCCGATAATCTTAACAAAATTACAAATACAGAAATTAGAATGATTTCTACTAGACAAAATAACATCGTTGTTATCAATTTTTACAGCAGCACAAGCAGTTCTCAGGCACACGCAACCTTTACCAGTATATACAAGCACAGATTTCTGATCAGTGACTGGATGAATCTTGAAGTGGCAAATACTCTGTTCAGTGTCTAAACACACATCCTGGGCATTAATGGTATTGCTTTCACAAATGAATCTTAGTTGTTCTTTAGTAATGCAGGATTCTAAGTTTACTGTTTGCCACTTTTCATTCACCTTTCGTGCCGACACTCTATGTTCTGAAGGGTAGAGCACTGTTTTTTAATGATTTAATCTTAGTGCAATGATGGGATGGATAACGTAAACAGTGGCATTACGTATGGTAAGCACAAAGGCAGTGGCCACATTAGAAGCAGGATCATAGCTGAAATTTACTATAGTCCACTAGGATTAAAACTTCTTTTCAAAATCAATTACAATATCTCAGACAACTTTCTGAATTTTAGCTGGAAGATTACCTTCACCCCCTTCCCATATGATCAGAGCTGCTGTTGCTTGCATCTATAACTGTGCTTATATACAACTGAAAGCTAAAGATGCATTATCTTGAACTGTACAAAGTGCTTCTACTATTAACTTGTGGTCTTGGTCCCTGGCCTTTTCCCACTTTGGCAGTACTTTTGAAATCTGCCACTGGCTAGTTCTTAATGCCAATAGAGATGACTGTAATGGCTGCTTCAATGTTGCTAGGCTACTTGCTGCAGTGGTCTGCTTATTCATCAGTATTTTTGAATCAATTCTATTTAAAACTCCCAATCTTGTCTCTAACATCTCAGTTAGATTCTTTCTTATTCTGCTCTTGAGGTATACCTGTTTTGCGGAGATAGAAGAAAAACTCCACAACTCCTGTCAGAGTTGTAAAGCCGGTATGTTTATTTTTACAGCGCTGGACGCATGTGGGAATCATTCCCCTAAAATGACATGCGTGCCTCTGTAAACTCTAGACTTCTTTTTATCCCCTTACAAATGCATATGCATACATTTCACAATAAGCTCATACATATTCATTTTACCATTTTCGCAGTGACTTTTGCTGTTAGATTCTTCTTTATCAGAAGGATTTCTTGTGTCCTGTTCTGTTCTGCAGCGTCTCTGTTTTCTTTTCGCTGTCTTCTTCTTTATCTTCTTGTCTTTTACTGAAGCAGCTTTTCCCTTTGGCCTTGGCTTTACACAGAAAGGCACTTTTCACCCTTTTTTACTCTGGGGGTTTTTACTATGCCTCATTTCCCCCCTTTCCTAGAAAATAAGTAAATTCTTTTACTTAATGCAAACCCCTATGGTAATAAGTGTCCCTCAATGCTTTACCATGTACATTTGATAAGGAGGTTAACACTGCCACTTGCCGTAGTATCTTATAATTCCAAATTAGCAATACAGTAGATAATCTTAAACTTATTCCAACTAATATTAACAAAACTACAATGGGATGACATAACTTATTAAGGATTCTCTCTCTGCAGTTGGTGACCATTGAAAGATCACATCTCACCAGTGATGATCTGCATTTTGCTTTATTCTCTGTAGAATTCGGTTATTTCTTTTGTATCATGTTGGACAGTAATTAGGGTCTTCTTTCCACCTTCTTGGATCTCTTTCAAGATCTCCAGTAGGTCCTGATGCTTAATTAATTGCCTTACTATGTAAGGTTCATCCCAATAGGGGTAGGTCATAACTTGTGATACATTGTATAGTTGGTTTTAATCAACTGGTGAGATGTCACAGGGGCTAAGTACGAAAAATCCACCCGATAATCTTAGCAAAATTACAAATACAGAAATTAGAATGATTTCTACTAGACAAAGTAACATCATTGCTATCATTTTTACAGTAGTACAGGCAGTTCTCAAGCAGACCCATCCTCTTCCAGTATATCCGAGCACAGTTTTTTTCTGGTCAGTGACTGGGTGAACTTCGAAGTGGCAGATACTCTGTTCAGTGTCTAAGCACACATCCTGGGCATTAATAGTATTGCTTTCACAAATGAATCCCAGCTGTTCTCTGGTAATGCAGGATTCCAAGTTTACTGTTTGTCATTTTTCATTTATCTTTCGTGCCCACACCCTATGTTCTGAAGGGCAGAGTATTGTTTTTTTCATGGTTTAATCCTAGTGCAATGATGGGATGGATAGCATAAACCGTGGCATTAAGTATGGTAAGCACAAAGGCAGTGGCCACATTCGAAGCAGGATCATAGGTGAAATTTACCATAGTCCACCAGAATTGAAACTTCCTTTTCACATTATCCCAGACAATTTCCGAATTTCAGCTGGAAATTACTTTTACCCTTCCCGTATGATCAGCGCTGCTGTTGCCTGCATCCATAACTGTGCTTGTATACACTGAAAGCTAAAGATACATTATCTTGAACTGTACTAAGTGCTTCTACTATTAACTTGTGTCATGGTCCCTGCCTTTCTCACTACTGGCAGTACTCTTGAAATCTGCCACTGGCTAGTTCCTAATGCTAGAGATGACTGTAAGGGCTGCTTCAATTTCATTAGGCCACTTGCTGCAGTTGTCATCTTATTTCATCAGTATTTCTGAACCAATTCCATTTAAAACTCCTATCCTGTCTCTAATATCCCAGTTAGGTCCTTTTTTATCCTGCTCCTGAGGTATACCTGTCTTTGTACCATGGTTGTCCAGCCCTCAAAAGATGTTTTAGGAAGGAGGAACAGGCTGGCTGGATTTTTGAGATGTTAATTTGCATTAGTAACTCGACACGTTTCAGAGACCATTCTGGATTGAACATAGTTTGTTGTTCGCCCACATTCCTCACTATGTAGGGCCTATTTCATACACCTCAAGTTCAAGTTTGGTTGAGTCTGAACTATGTGAGTCGTAGTGTGGGTATGAGGTCCTGCTGTTGTAAAAAGTGCAGTGTCTATTTGGAATTTAAATGAAAGTCCGACAGCATCCCGAGCCCAAATGCAGTTACTTCTACAGGCTGTATCAGGTGAAATTACACCAACAGTCTGATTCATTTAGGCTATCACAAAGTTCCTGGTGTTCGTATACACAGGAGAGGTTGAGACGCTAATTTCATCTGGTCTCTCATGAGCTGTCCCATTAATGACCCGGCACCCCACTTTCATTTCCTCTCCTCTGATCCTTTGAAGTGTCCACAGTTCCCGTCCTGCCATTCCTGCTTCTCATATACCTGATTCCCATGGATTACTATAATGGATAGGCTTAAATCTTTTATCTCAGAAAGTTCTCCCATGGATCCAGTATACTGATGAAAAGCCTGGGACCAAGGCCATTCAGCATTGCTATGGATAAAGGTACTCTCTAATTCTAAAACTTCAATGATAATTACATACAAAACAATTCTGTAAATCAAAGTCTGAACTACTCCCGACCGCAATGTACCCATTTTCCCGGGTAAGTTTTAGTCTCAGTCCATTGTCTCCTGGTATCACTCTCCAAGGGCTTCCGGGGTCTTCTTCACTCGAGAGTGATGGATCCAGGCGTTCTGTTCCTTGATCTTGATTGCGGTGAAGGTGGTGAGAAGTACTTGCAGTGGTCCAGTGGTCCCTCCCACTGTGGTTCTAAAGTCTCTTCTGCAAGAGGCTTAACATATACATAATCTCCGACTGTATGTTATGTACTGGTCTATCTAGCTCCCTGCTCCGAGCTCCAGCCACGTGTTTCTTAGTTTCTCTGAACTGTTTGCTTAAAGCCACCATGTAGGTGCCAGTGCTGCCTACCCAATGTGGGTGGATTTTCTCTTTGTATTCCATATGGTCTTCCATAAAGCATTCAAAAGGATTCAGGTTTCCTTAGCCTAAGGTTTAGTTCGAATTTGCAGTAGTGCCAGTGGAAGAGCTTGGGGCCAGGGTAGATTAACTTCCTGCCCCAGTCTTACAATCTGCTGGTTAATCAAATGATTCATTTTCTCTGCTTGGTTGCTTGATTGGGGCAGTATGGAGTTGAAGTCTCCAATCTATGCCCAGGTGGCCACTAATCTGTTGCACTACTTTGGAAATGAAATGTGATCCTCTATCTGAGGTTATTGTGGCTGGAACTCTGAAGCGTGGTATTGTTTTCTCATAATAAGACCCTGATCACCTCTTGAGCTTTGACAGTTCTGGTGGGGAGTGCTTCTGGCCACCCTGAAAATATATCTGTCAATACCATTAAATACCAATACCCCCCTTTCCTTGGGGTTCTGAAAAAACCATTTGCCACTGCTGTCTAGGCCCATGGCCTTTCCCATCTGTTTGGCCTGGGGTATTCTGGGTTAGTCTGGAGGCAAGGATCACACTGTCGGTTTACCTGAGTAATAGTGCATATAAATTCCTGACAACGATTCTTTCAATGTGTGTTCTAGAAAGCCTGTGGAAACTACTATTTCCCAAGCCAACACTTTATTTCAATGTACTCTGTATCACTGGCAGCCTTGGTCATCTTGGAAAGGAGCCGCACTTTTAAAAAGCTTTTAAGTAGTTAGACCCC